>CAUYQV010129268.1:0-41304 GCA_963574575.1 Galagoides demidoff
GGAGGTGTGAATGAGTGGAGAGAGGGTAAGTTGTGGGGCCACACCTATGGTGCATCTTACAAGGGTACATGTGAAATTTACTAGGTGTAGAATATAAATGTCTTAACACAATAACTAAGAAAATGCTGTGAAGGCTATGTTGATCAGTTTGATGAAAGCATTTCAAATTGTATGTAAAACCAGCACATTGCACCCCATGATTGCATTAATGTACACAGTAATGATTCAATTAAAAAAGAAAAAAGAACTGAATGCTCTTACTTCCCAAAGTCCATAGGCCAGTCCATGCATCCCAGTGCTCCCAGTGTGATGGTGTTAGGCAATCTGGCCTTTGAGGGGTGATTAGGCAGGAGGGCAGAACCCTTGTGAAGGGATTAATGCCCTTATAAGAAGAAACAGGAGAGTGTGCTCTCTCTCCACTGTGTGAAGATCCAAGGAGAAAACAGCCATTTGCCAACCAAGAAGAGCATCCTTATCTGATACAGGCTCTGCTGGCATTGACCTTGGACTTCCCAGCCTCCAGAACTATGAGCAATAAATTTCTCTTGTTAAAGCTACCCAGTCTTGGGTATCTTGTTTTAGCAGCCCAAACTGGCTAAAAACATCCCTGTGCCCACCCACCCATCATAGATTCCACCCCTGCAAGCCACCTGCAGGGCAGGAGCCTGCCTATTCTATCCCACGTCCCCACACTTCCACCCCATCCAGTCCATCTCAATGCAACCCTCACCCTGCCTTCCCTGACCCTACTGGCTGCGTGGGTGGGGTTAGAGATACCATATTCACTCCTCCTTATGGCCCTTGCCTGTGCTGGGACAAGCACTGTCTTCTCTCTCTGTACCCCGAACTTGACAGTTGCTCAATAAATAAAATAATATAAAATTCAAACTAAAGATGGTCTTCTGCCTTCCATCCCAGTGCTCTTATGGAAAGCAGTCCAGGAAAGTCCAGCCAGGTGAAAGCACCTGAGTATGCCCATTGTGCAATGGCAGAGGGGAGCTACAACCCATGTTCCCAAACACTCACCCCTTGCCTTGAGACTCCCAAGGTCCTCCCCATTCATCTGTTCTCTTGACATTTGAGACCGTACTGTCTTCCAGGTACCCACAGTCATACCTTGTACAGAGACTTGCACACAGTAGGTCTTCAGTGTTTGCTGAGTTTGAACTGAAAAAAACAAAATAACAATAGTGGTTTCACCCACATTTCTTTGCAGTGGGTGTCCATACACATTTGCTCTTGATCCTCACAATGGCCATCCATGGAAGGTATTATTTTCGTTTTATAGGTAGAAGAACAGAGGGGAAAAGGGAATGAGAGATTCCTCACAGGGTCCACAGCAGCCTCTGGGGCAGGGGTGGGATGGGACAGGGTGCAGGCAGCAACAGGCCCTGCAGAGCAGAGTCCAGAGGTCAGCGCAGGCCACTCCTCCCCAAGGCCAGCGTAGGTGGGTTTCAGCCCAGCCTAGCCCATGGCATATGCCCCTGGGAGGAGCCTGATCATGGGACATGGGGGACATGGGGGACAGCTGTGAAACCACAGATATGACAACCAGAGCCAGGTCTGAGCACCACTCGGCACGGGAGCCTGCGCTATTCTGGAACATACAAGCCCTACAGCTGTTCCCAGGCACAAACCTTAAGCAGGTTAAAAACTCTGCCAGCGCTGACTCAATCTCTAGTAATCAAAAAGGACTTGCTGTTCTTTAGAGACCATTGACAACAGAACTGGTTAGAATGCTCAGCCCTGGGCTTCCTGAACAAGGATTTCAGAGGAAAAAGAGAGAGAGAAAGATCAAAGTCATACCTCATGGCCGTGAGAAGAATAAATAAATAAAAATAAATGAGCAAAATCAATGCCTGTTTGTTCAACAATGCTGTAAAACCATGTTCTAAAATTGCATAGCAAAGGGAGAGTCTGCCATCTGAGGCTAAATTGGTGTGACCACAGCTAAAATAAGCAGATAGCCTCACAGACCTGGCCACAAGGTGTGTGTGGGGGTAGGAGAGGCGCTCCCTCTGTGTGACTATAGACTTCTCATCTACTGTGGCTCTGGGTCTGAGCAGTCTCAGTCTCAGGCAGGGATGGGGTCAGTGTGGTAGCCCTGCCAGCACAGGTCTACCTTCTTCATATAGGTCTGCCTTCCCTCTGACTCGTCTCCAGACAGAGAGGACCATATTGCATCTTGCCTAGACTACTGTACTAGCCCACTCTGCCTCCTTAGCTCCAGACTTGCCCCCTCCAACCCGAATCACCCTACTGCTCAAGCAAGCCTTCTATTATAGAATTCTGACCTTCCCCTGCTGAGAGACACACATGCCCCTAAATCCTCCACCCCTCCAAAGTCACCCTTTCCTGTCAAAGCCATATGCCCAAGCACCCCTGTCCCACTGGATCCACAGAAAGTCTGGGCTCTCCCTAACAGTGCTAGTGCTGAAACAAGGGGATGATTTGTCTTACATTTTCCTGGGCACTTTTTCCTCTGAATTTTATTCTTGTCTGATTCCTGATCCCTTCTGTGTCGGTCAGAATTTCTTGCATAGGAAGCAACAGAAACAGACATTAAACTAGCTTGGGCATAAGGGTAGATTACTGGAAAGCTCCCTTGCTGGAGGCAGAGGCAGGGCTGGCTTCAGGGCCCCTGGGACCAGAGCCTTGCAGGTTGCCAGGCTGTCTTTCCTCTCTCTTGGCTACCTTCTGTGTGGAAGTTCATGCCCTCGGTTCAGCTCTCCGTGAAGCAGCAGCCCTTGGTCTCTCTCAGTCTCCACAAGAGAGGAACGAGCTCTCTGTCTTTGGAGCAAAGTTTAAAAATGTTTGAGTAATTTCAGATCAGCCATCCATTCCTACACCAACCTACTGTGGTCAGCGTGGTGGGACCCTCTCATTTGTCCAGCCTGGCCAATTGTACTGGGCTAGTCCACAATGGCCAGCAGCTAACCAGACCCCAGGCATGGGGAGGAGCAGAGCATGTACTCCCAAGAGGGCAAAACTGGTTCCTGGGAGGCAGAATAATTTTAGATATGACAATGGTCTGTGGCCTTTCAAAGAACCAAGTGCATAATAGGTATACAAGTTTATCCGAGGTATTGGGGTCAAATGGCTGGCAGGCCGGCTGTTGCAGCATCAGGCTGGTGGCTGGATGGTATTCATAAATGGTATTACAGTGCTGCAGGATTCAATAAGCTGGGGTTAAGGCGACATGATACAATATATGAGGGCGAAGATATAAAAAGAGTGATAAGAAGGCTTCCCGAGAACCTTTACAATGACAGAATGTTTCGCATTAAGAGAGCACTGGACCTGACAGTGAGTCAGCAGATCTTTCCCAAATAACAACGGACGATATATGAAGAGGATAAATGCTACCTTGAACCACACCCGGAAGAGGTTATTCAGGAAAGAGAAGAGAGAGAATGGGCAAAGAAATAATTATATAGTTGAAATCTATGGAAACCACTGTCACCAAAGTATTTTTATGAAGATGGTTAGACCTTAAACATAAAATTAAGAATTATTTCATCTGCAGATATATTACTTTAAATAAATATCTATAATAATAATAATAAAAGTTTATCTGTGGTATTAAACTTTCCTGGCAGGAGGGAGCACAGTTAGGAAAACAAGTATCTAAAAAGGCTCCTTGTGGGAGTGATAATAAGTTAAAAAAAAAAAAAAAGGAAAAATTGAGTGACACTGGCGTAGAGGACAGAGCATTTCTCAGATAGACAGGACCATTCTGGGATAAAACAAAGGAATATCCAGCCCAGCCTCCCACCTCCTCCAGCACACACAAGCCCAGGGCCTCTTCATTCCCCAAACACTACTGTGTGTTATAGATTTTTCCTGAACATAGGGAATAGCACCAAATAATGACAGCCCCATTATTAACATTCATTGAGTTCACCACCATAGGGAAGCGCTTCCAGAGCATCCCTCCTTCACCCTGGCCTGTGCCCACAGCCCTTGTCCTCTCTTCTCACCCCTCCTCCTCTCTAGAGCCCAGATCCTAGTCCTCCTTCAAGTTCAATCAGGTAATTTCCCTGGCTTTACTTTACGGAGGTGGGTCTCTTTCCACTTACCTCTCTTCTAGGTCACACTGAGTTTGTTTTTCATCACCACAAGGAGCCATGAAGTCATTTTCAAAACCAAAAAGTCTCCTCTCCCAAAACTCAACAATGATAATGTTTTTATTAACCTACTCAGATTATATTTGTAGGCAGGGTTTGTTCTACCACCAGCCCACCAGCAGCCTCGGAAAATGAAGGGCTGTCCGGAGGAAACCACAAAATTGTTTGTTTCTTACTGTTGTTTGTTTGTTGTTGACATATTCCATTTAAAGGGATCAAGTTTAGATTTCTGTGACCATTTAGGCTCCTTTAGCTAGAGGTCCCCAGAAGGAAGATGAAGACTCCCATGCAGTGATGTGTACTGGAAGTACTCCCAGGAGAGACTGGTAAGAAAGGGATGAGGCAGGGCAGAAAATGGAACCAGTCCCAGGAAGGGTTTCAGCCTCGACCAAGTCCCACAGGGAGCTCTAGAGTGTCAGTTACATCTGAGTTCATCCCACTTCCAAGCAAAGGAGCACCCATCAGTCAGTGCTAAGGATACCCTTGGGGAATGTGGAAGATGCATATTCCTGGGTGCTGTGCAAAAAGTGGTTCTAGTTGCTGAAAGGTAGTTCTAAGAAAGTTCCAGGTTAGGGCAAGGGATCTATTTAGAAGCAGAAGGAAAGCCAGGGGAAGGGCATTGCTATGAACTGAATGTCCCCCCCAAATTTATATCTTGAAGCCCTTCCCCTCAATGTGATGATATCTGCATGGGGTATTTGGATACTTTTGGGTGTAATGAGGGTTAGATAAGGTGATATACAGGGAGTCTCCAAGATGGGATTAGTACCCTTATGAGAAGGAGAAACAGTCTCAGAGCCTGCAGGGGCCTGGGAAAGAGAGGGAGGGGAAACCCGTGAGATCCATGCCTAGTGGCTGCTGGGAGTGAGACCTAGCACAGGTGCTGGGCCAGCTCTGGGAGTGGAGGGGGACTTCCTGTGGGCAGTGCTACCTTGAAAGATATAACAGAGGAGGTATCCTATCTCTCTGCCGCATGAGGACACAGCAAAAAGGCAACCATCTACAACCATCCAGAATGAGGGCCCCTACCAGAACCTGACCATGCCAACCCTGTTCTTTGACTTCCCAGCCTCTGGAATAGGGAGAAGTAAATGTGTGTGCATGTGTGTGTATGTGAAATTTGGCCACAGCAGCCCAAACTCACTGAGATAGGCACCCAGAACGCCTTACCCAGGGAGGAGTTAGAGCTGAGCACCACAGATCCTCAAAGCTACAGAGAATCCAGCTTCCCTCCAGCCTGCTCCCCTCCCCACCAGGCCCCACCAGAGCCATCCTACACTTGCCCAGCCCCCTGCTTCTGCTCAGGAGGCTCCCTCCTCTGTTATATCCTTCAAGGTAGCACTGCCCACAGGAAGTCCCCCTCCACTCCCAGAGCTTCCCCAGCACCTGTGCTAGGTCTCACTCCCAGCAGTCACTAGGCATGGATCTCAGGGTTCCTCCTCCCTCTCCTTCCCAGACCCCTGCAGGCTCTGAGGCTGACAGCAGAGCACAGCCTGTGTCTGGTCATGGAGATGCTCCCGCTAAAGGGGTGCTGAAGAGAACTGTCCCAGCAACTCTTCCTGCCCTCTCAAAGTCCAGCTAAGCTCCATACCCTCTGTACAGAACCCACCACCACCCCACCCCCAGCCAAGCCTAACTGGCCATGTCCAGGAAAGCCACTTCTTTCCTGGGATTTGGGATAGGGTTTTTACCCTGCCTTCTTCAAATAAATGAGGAAATCTGGTCAATTCCATCTCAGCTTTCCCTATAAATGTTCTCCTGAAGCACCAAGACTCAGTTCTGTACAAGAGAAGGGGAAGAAAAGACACAGAGGGCAAGACTGGGGCACAGTGACACTCATCCACATGAGACAATTAGAAAATGGTCCACACGGGGCTTCAGATTCAGGTCTGTGAGATTTCAAAAAGGGAGATGGGAGCTGGAGTAGCCAGGAAGGCTGCCTGGAAGAAGGGGCTGGGGGGAAGGGCCCTGAAGGTCAGAAAAGTGTCCCAGTCAGGAAGACTAGAGGGAGCACAGGGCATCTGAGTTTCTGAAGTCAGACTGAGTTCTCCAAGGCCTCTGTACACCCTGTCTGCACCTCTAGGAAAAGGTCCGGTGCCCCACTTAATCACATTCTTCAAATGCTTTCCCCTCCAATCCTAATAACAGGACTGCAACTGCAGCTTAAGCTTCTCTCGCCCCAACCCACCTGTCAAAACAGATCCTGAGGCTGCTTCTAC
Organism: Galagoides demidoff; assembly: GCA_963574575.1. Classification (NCBI taxonomy): domain Eukaryota; kingdom Metazoa; phylum Chordata; class Mammalia; order Primates; family Galagidae; genus Galagoides; species Galagoides demidoff. The sequence continues at coordinate 6,347 of CAUYQV010129268.1, forward strand.
AGCTGCCTGAACTGGCCCAGGTTGGGCCTGTCCCCACAAGAGCGGTGATACTCAGCCCTGCCAGACATCAGGATACCTGGGCCAGTCACTGTAGTTCTGCAGACACCTGTATCCCATCCCATCTGCATGACCAGAATCTCTGGTGGGCCTGGCACTGCCATGTTCATTATCAGTTGTGAGGTTTAGGTTTTGTTTTCAGCATTTTATTGGATATAATTTCAAATGTACAGAAAAGTTGGAAGAATTATCCAAAGCATATCCACGTATGTTTTTTCCCAGATTTACCAGCAATTTACATTTTGCCCTATTTGCTCTATTGTTCTAGCTATGTATTAATGTGAGTGTATTTCTGAACCACTTAAAAATAATTTAGAAACATGCTGCCCCTTTAACCCTAAATGTGTATTTTCTGAGAACAAGGACACTCTCACCTACCCATAGTCCAGTATCACTGGCATTTACCAGCATCTGCATTTGCTTGAGTCGAGTCCTGCTGGGAGGCGTCAGTGCCTGTTAAAATCTCCCCCAGACAAGCGTTGGGCTGGGCTGTGCTGGTCCAGGAGACCTGGGGCAGGGTCCACAGCTGGAGGCCCCCTCCTCTCTTTCTCACTTCTCTCTCTCCCACCTGGGGAGCCACAGGAAAGCTGTGGGCAGACAGAAGGCTTTAACCCTTTGGCTGCAGGCTGGAGACAGAGCTTGGCCCCTTGGCTGCCAGGGCACAGGCAGCTGCCCAGCACCGGCTATAAATAACCAGGAGGCAGCGGGCTGTGGGGCAGTGCCACTGCCCTGGGGGAGGCTGGTGGAGAATACCCCCGGCCCAGGGCCTCACCTAGGCCTCCCCTTGCAGGGGAGGGTCAGGCCAGGTAGGACCACTGCACGGGGCCACAAGCTCTGTCCTTATCCTGTACCTGCTGCTGTCATGTGGGGTCCCTCAGGGCCCCCAGGCCTCCTCCTCTGCCTCTGCGGGCTCTGCCTCCTCCCACCACGGCTCCAAGTAAGTGCCAAGTATAGGAGTTATGGGGTGGGGGGACCTGGAGCTGGGACTTCTGTGCTCTCTTGGCTGCTATGGCAGTGTCAGGGTTTGGTGGCTGGGCTAGAGTTGGGGATTCCTATGTTTGATGATAGGGTGGAGATCTGGTGCCTGGATGAGGGGCAGGTGGAGGGGAGGTGAAATTCAAGCCAGTTGGGATGGGACAGGAAGGTCCTTGTGGTTGAGCAGAGGTTCCAGAGACCTCCTGGTGTTTGGGATTGGTTCTGTTAAGATCCAGAAGTTCCCTATTTCCTGCCTATTCTCTGCCCTCTCCCACCATCCCCTTCCATCTCCCCTGCATTCTCTTCCCCACCCTCCCCAGCTCTGGCCCTTCCTGACCAGTGGACCCCCAGAGAGAAGCCTCCCCCCACTGCTGCCCACCCTCCCACCCCCAGTGCCTCTAAGATCTTTTCCTAGAGGTGTAGACAGCCCCATTACCCACTGAGCTATGAGTACAGAGAGAACCACTTGCAGCCTCTCCAAGGTGTTCTCAAGACTTTAAGTTCCTCTACCCCATGCCCTCTCGCCAGAGTCAGGGTCTGCAGCTGGGGTGTAGGGGTGCAGTAGGGCGCAGTGGAAAGAGGGTGCTGAAGATATAGGGGAGAGCCAGAGGAGTGACTTACCTCCAAATCTCCCTCCATTTTACTGATGGAGAAACTGAGGCTCAGAGAGGGAGGGTAACCTGTCTTAGTCTTCATAATGCAAGGGATAGAGCTAGACTGGGAGTCAGGAGACCTGTCTCTGCCCTGACTGTGCCTCAGGGACCACTTTCTGGGCCTTTTTTTTTTTGAGACAGAGCCTCAAGCTATCCCCCTGGGTAGAGTGCTGTGGGTTCACAGCTCACAGCAACCTCCAACTCCTGGGCTCAAGCAAGTCTCCTGCCTCCGCCTCCCAAGTAGCTGGGACCACAGGCACCCGCCACAACGCCCGGCTATTTTTTTTGGTTGCAGCCATCATTGTTGTTTGGCGGGTCCAGGCTGGATTCGAACCCGCCACCTTAGGTGTATGTGGCTGGCACCTTAGCCACTTGAGCCATAGGCCCCGAGCCCACTTTCCGGGCCTTAATGTCCCCATGTGTGTAAGGAAGACCAATTCATTCAATAATCATTCAACAGATTTACCCACAGGATCCATTCAAATCCCTGCTTTGTGGGTTAATGTGTGACTTTGGACAGGTCACTCAAATTTCCCAAGCCTCAGTTTCCTCATCAGGAAGATGAGGATGACACTGGTGTTTGTTGAACAGGGCAGTCATGAGAGCAGGTGACATACAAGTAAAGCACTCAGCATCGTGCCTGGCACAGCTTGAGTGCTGGGAAAAGCCAGGTACCACAGAGAGAGTGAAGACCCCAGGGGTCCTACCCTCCCAGGGCCTAGTTAGGTAGAGGAGGGGTGGGAGGGGGGTATATGCTGAAGTCAGCAGCCCATGGGCAGATGGCTCCTAGAACTGCTGGGCCCTTTGAATGACATTGCAGATGCACTTGAGCTGAGTGGAGGTCATGGTGTGGGTTCACCATCCGTCCCCCTCCCAGAACTCTTGGGTTTTAAATTTTTGCTGACTCCCACTTATTCCATGGATGGGTGCCTTCAGCCCTACTCTGTGGGGGCCATACTACCAGCCACTCCAGCTAGCTGGAGGGAGAGAGCTTCTGGTTACTGATCCCGAGCAGGGCCAGGTAGAGGTCTGGGGGAGGTGCCCTGGGTTCTTCCGAGGCCACACTGTGGACTTGGCTCCCCTCAGAGTCAGCCCAGCCACTGCCCCTAGCTCTCCAGAGTCTCCCAGGCTGAGATTAAGACTAGTTGCTTGCCCAAAGTCACTCAGCAGGTCCCCAGCTGGAGAGTCACTAACCCTTGGACTTTCTGACCCTTGCCTGCCTCGAGCTGGGCCTTCCTGGTAATAGGATTTCTTTCTGGGTCCTTGGCCAACAATCCTGAGATTTCTACTCACTGCCACGAAATGAGACTGTGACACCAGGAACAGACAGTGGGGAGGGAAGGCAGCCCAGAGGGGGCCTGGCTTCTATCCCTTACAGTTATTCATCCAGTGTTTACCAAGGACTAGGGTGAGGACTTAGGCAGGGAGCATCACCCCATGGCTCCTGCCCTTAGGTAGTTTATAGCCCAAAAGAAGACCTGGCAGGAAAGATCTGTGTGCATTTAAACTGCTAATTGGGACTCAGAAAAAGTATGTGCAGGTGTGAGACCCCTTGAGAGATTTGGGGGGAGCGGCAGCAGGGGACAGGATAGCAGAGGCCAAACTGGGGTGGGCTAGCCAGCAGGGGATAGGCCCCAGGGCCAGCACTAAGGTGAGATGGGAGGGAGGCAGTAGAGCTCCTCTATCCCAATAGGATGTGATTTTTATCCCCAAGGGAGGGCGAGGGTGTTGGGACTTCTCTGAGCAGAAGAAGGGTCTGACCTGATTTGCAGTTGTCAAAGTTCCAGCTAGTGGTTTGGGGTGATACCCTGGGCCAGCCCACATCGGGAAAGCCCAGAAAAGACCCCCCAAGCCTTGACCCTAGGGCTCCTGGTCCCCCTTAGAGGCCTTTGGGAAACTGCCTGGGAGGTAGCCCTGTAACCCTGCAGCTGTTCTGTGCGTGGGCAAGTGCTAAGCGCCTTACTCAAACACCAGGAAGGTGGGGACATTTATTTACAGACAGGAAACAGAGCTTCAGAGAGGCGAAGCAGTACCACTGCCTCTACCTCTGTGACAACTTCAGGAGTCCACCAGCCACTCTTGGCTGTGTCCAACTCCTCAGAACTTTGGACAGAGGGATACCTTCCCTCCAACCCAGGACTCAGGGTCTCAGGACCTCCTGCCCCAGGTCCAAACTTCTGGTAGGGCTGTCGGCCTGGGAAGGCTCAGCAAAGAGAGGAGAGAAGTCCCTGGCCTTCCATGCCCAGTGCTATGAGCAGGGTCCTCTCTAAGCTGCCCAGCCCCCACTACAGACCAAGGCCATCCTTCCCCCAACACACACACACACACACATATACACACTGAGCACACACACACCAGGGTCTACATGGCCTGCTGAGCCAGGGGCTCAAGGGCCATTTGCCAGAAGCTAATTTATCTAGTGACTTTTCCAAAACATTCTTTTCCCTTCTAAATGTGTTCTAGCCTAATCAGCTAATTTAGTCTTTCTGTTTTGGCCATTTTGCCGGTGTTCAAGTATTTTTTTTTAAAAAAAAACAATCTGAGGGCACTGTCTACTTAATTTTGTATTTCTCATCTCAAATTTGCAGCACTTTACAAATTAAAGGACTATTCTGTATCCTCTTAGCTGTCATTTTCTACTTTAGTTAATTTTAACAATTTTAAGGATTCCAATTTGTATAAAGTCACTTTACTCAAAATTCAAAATTTTTTAAGATGGCATTTTGAATCCATGGAGTTCAGAAGATAGATTATTCAATAAGCTTATTTTAGTTTGCTTGACAGCACACAGGGTTTAGCATGTGTACTGACACATCTGACCAGTTTTAAGCTTCGCACCAGCCCTGTGAGTTAAGACCGTTCCATCCCCATTTTACCATGAGGAAGCTGAGGTGAGGCCCTGCACCCACAAGGCCACTTGGCTGGTAAACACAGGACCATGGGTCCAACCAAACAGCCTGGCTCTGGATTCTCTTTCCTGAACAAAAATTTAACTTTAATGTTATTTATTTTGATGCGGGCTATTACTATGACATTCAAACTGACATCAAAACAAATCAGAAGAGGCGTGACTTTTAGGCAAACTGGACATTAGATGAGTTGATAATTGAGGAGATAATTTTAGGCCAAGCAGCTTGTTACAGGACCCTGGCTGGCCAGCTGCTCCCCCTTTATTGGGCCAAGAGCCCTCCTCTCCACCCCCTCTTCTTTTCCCCTGTCCTCCTTAGCATAGGTAAGAGGACCAGGGGACAGGCAATCATAGGTTTGTTTTGTTTTTTTTTTTTTCTGAGACAGAGTCTCGCTCTTTCCCCTGGGTAGAGTGCCATGGTATCATAGGTTATAGCAACCGCAAACTCTTGGGCTCAAACAATACTCTTGCCTCAGCCTCCTGAGAAGCTGAAACTACAGGTACCCGCCACAATGTTTAGCTAGTTTTTCTATTTTTAGTAGAGATGGGTTTTTTTTTGCTCAAGCTGGTTTCAAACTCCAGAGATCAAGCAATCCACCCGCCTCAGCCTCCCAGAGTACTAGGATTGTAAGTGTGAGCTACCTCACCCAGTCACATAGGCTTTCAGAGATCAGAGAGAGCAAAGAATGAGGAGGGGGTGGACATGCACCTTCCCTCCCTCCAGGAGCTGGAAGCTTAACTGGGACAGAAGGAAGAGGTCTGGTGGCAGCAAAGACTCAAAGCCCATCATCCTACAAGTCAGAACTGAGTTTCTAAAGTGTTCCCTGCCAGGAAAGCTGGACCATCACTCCAGAAAATACTGCCTGCTTCCTTCATGTGGCTTCCAATCCCTCACCCTCTCCTCAGCCAGCCGCAGCTCCCCTTGCTGCCCAGGACCCAGACTCTGCCTCCCCCCACCTCGTCCGTCCCTCCCTCCTTCCCTTCCCCTCAATCTCCTCCCCTTCTCTCCCTGTCTCCTCTCCTTCCTTCCTTCCCTCTTTCCTGTTTTCTCTCTTGCTCTCCCTCCCCTCTCCTCCTTTTCCTGTATCATCCTTCCTCACCTCCTTTCTCCTCCTCCCTCACCTCTAGCTCCCTCCTTCCCCCACTCTGCCCCCTTCCTTCTCCTCTTCCTGTTCCCCCCCCCCCCCAAGTGCTCCCTAAGGGGCAGGGCCTGACCTCAGGCTCCCTGGGAAGCCCTGAATGAAAGCACGGTGTGAGGAGCCCTCCCCTACAGCTGAGTCCTTCTCTGCCCTTGGGCAGCCAAGGGAGGAGAAGGGGGGAGCTCACCCCTATTCTCCTTGGGTGACTGACAGCTTGGGCCTGAGACCTGTGGTGCTGTAAATCTCCCCAGCTTAGACCAAGGGCTAAATTTAGACAGAATCTTTGTCGCCAGGCCCAGGAGGGAACACTAGGCTGGGCCAGACCCCCTGGCTCCAGGGAGATGGCACCTTAAAGGCCTGTCTGGCCCCTAGGGCACAGGTTCTGCCCGGACAGGGCCCAAGCAGGAAGAGGAGCAGCTGGAGTCTTGGCTTCAACCCGCTGCTTCCTCCACTACCCAGGGCCTCTGCCCTGCCCTCCGCTGAGGTGAGGGTTTCCCATGCCAGGCACACAGAGGCCTGAACCAGAACATAGGCCCTCACATAGGCTAGCCTCAGAGTAAAATGAAGAGAGAAAGAAATATGGCAAGCTGGAAAAGCCCAGAACCTGAGCTCCCAGAATTGGGGGAGGGGCGTAGCTGTACTTGGCTGAGGGACCTTGGTCCCATTCATCCATCCTTCCAGTCAGTCACTTAGTCAGTCAACAAACATTCATTGAGCACCTGGCACGGGCCCAGCTCTGGATTAGGAAATGGAGGCACAGATGTGGACCCTGGGCTCTCGCAGCCTATAATCAGTCTAATGGTGGGGGAGGGAGGAGCTTTGTGACCCTGAGACAGCTAGGATCTGATCATACAAAGGTCCAGGATGTGCCCCTCTGAAGAGAGAATACTGATGAAAAGAAAGCAGTTTCTTCTCTACACTCTGACACACCTCTGCCACCAATCAATTCACCCGTTCTCTGGGGACACCAACAGATTCAATTGCCTTCTGATATTACCTACCTGGAGTGGGCTTCACACCCCCAGGTAAAGGCTCAGTCCCACAGGTTGCCCCCAATTCAGAAGCCAGTCACAAGCTGAGGCTTTCACTTCTGGCTGACAGGCTATAAATTAACAGTTCCCACCAGCTGCTCTTTAGGTTTGCAAAACTCAGGAAAACACTTTACTTATATTTCCCTGTTTATTATCAAGGACGTTACAAAGGACACGGATGAACAGGCAGGTGAGGAGGTACACAGAATAGGTGTGGGGAGCGGTGTGGGCCTCCATGCTCTCTCTGGGCAGGCCACCTTCCTAGCACCTCCAAGTGCTCACCAATCCAGAAACTCCTCACAGCCCACCTTCGAGGAGCCTCCCTTACCCGCTGCGTGACTGATGATTAACTCAATCTCCAGCCCCTCTTCCTTCGCTGGAGGGGTGGGGCGGGTGGAGCTTGGTCTTTCTGGTGCCCAGCCCCATCCAGGAGCCACCTCATCAGAACACAATGTGCTCCTGTCATCCAGGAGATGACAAGGGTTTCAGGAGCTCTATGTCAGTATCTGGGGACTAAAACCAAATATATATTATATAACTGCAGGATCCACAAGGGGCTCAGAGGCTCAAGAACCCACATTTTTCATCTCCCTACTACAAGGCCCCATGTGACTGGCTAGGTCTGCCTTCCATGACCAACTCTTTACCTCCCTGGATTTCTCATTAGAGTGGCCTCCTAAGCCCACAGCCACCCGTCAAGGGCTGGGGTCCACATAGCATCATGGCCCACAAGCCTCACTCCCTCACCCAGGACTAGCTTTTCCTTTTGTGTATCTGACCAAGCCATATCCTACTGGACTGTCTGGACTTGAAATCTGCCCCTGCCCCTTACCTGCTGTGTGGCCTTGGTAGGTGACTTTGCTTCTCTGGGCCTCAGTTGCCTCATCCATAAAATGGGGTTATTCGCAGTTCCCTTAGAAGCTGAGGATAAAATCAGCTATTTTGTGTAAGGCACTGAGAGCCATGTGTAGCACACAGTAAGTGTTGTCTTCACATGAAGATATGTTTCCCTCACCGCGTGTCTCTGTCCCCCATCTATTGGCACCCCCAAACCAAATGCTTGACCTTGCCTCTGAGACTTTACTCACTCAGCCTCTGCCTCCGGGCTTGCTTTCTCTCCTTCCTAGCACCTGCTCTGCTTATGGCTCAGGGTCTTCCACATGCTTGGACTCTGCTCCAATGCCCAGTCCCCCAGGGAGCCTTGGGTGTCCTCAACAGGCATTCTCCAAGCACTGTTGGGGCTGAGCTCGGTGAGGGAGGTGAAAGCTGCTTATTCAGGGGGCTCATTGTGCACAGTAGGGGTGCTGGAGAGATGGGGAAGTAGAACGCAGAGTTTCCAGGGAGCTTTTCTGCAGGGGAAAGGCTTGAGTGGGCTTGGAGGGCCCTGCAATGGGGCTGACCCATACGCCATCTCTGAACTCTAACCAGCCCCCCTCAAATCCTTGGCAAGAACCACCAGTTAGCATACACCCCCTGCATGCCAGGCTCTTGACATATAGCAATTTGTTTAATGCACACGAAAATTCCGTAGGTTTGTATTACCTGCATTTTAAAGATGAAGGGATGAAGGCTCAGAAAAAGTAAGTGGCTATGCCAAGGCCATGCAGTGAAGCCGCAGTACACCTGGCGTGCGGGCTCAGGGATGATTACATTCTGCCCTCTCTGACAGCTCGTCTCTCAGGGCTAGGAATGGGGCTATTCTCAATATGGCCCTGCCTTCCCTAGTCCCCACAGTTTATGCTTTCTGAGGATAGCAGCCTTTCCCCCACCTCCCTGCCCACCCATCACCACCACCATGGGCTCTTCCCAAAGTAGGCCCCTCCAGGGCATGTCATGGGTTTAAATGGAGTCTAATCCATCCAACAAACCTCTTGAAGAGAACAAATATCTTCAGCTGTGCCGGCCTTTTGGGCTGGCAGAGAAGTTGTAGGAGAAGGAGCCAAGGGCTGATGGTTACTCCAAAAGTCACATCTGATCTGCCCTTCCTGAATTTTGCCCAGGGAGGAACAGCATGTGTGGGAACGGCACATGCTGCCCCATGCCGGGTCCCCAGCAACATGCTTTGCTCAGTGCCATACTCAGCCACAGCCTGAGACCACAGCCTTGGAGGTGAGGGTAGCTTCCATGGCCTGAGTCCCGGGGAGGGTGCCCTGACCCTGTTCATTGTGGGCTGAGAGCCAGATGTCAAACAGGAGATCACCTGAGTCATGAGGCTACAAATGTCACAGCCTGGAGGTTTTGAGAGAAGGAGTTAGCATCTGAGATGTAAAGTCTGTGTCTGTCTGGGGTTCACCATGGACACTGCATGCTTCTGAGTTGAGCACTGCTGCTACCCTGACCTCCAGAAGCTAGGATTCACACTGGGGCCTTCCAGCGGGGGCATCTCCAGCTGCTTTTCAGACAAGAAGTTGAGGGGGCCGTGAAGGGAGTGTCAGGTCAGGCCTAGAGCCCTTGCTTTCCCTATACTCAGCAGAGTTCCCTGCTCTCCTCAGCTTTACTCTCTGCCTTTGCCCACGCTACTGTAGCTACAGTGTCCTTCCTGGCACCACCCTTACTTGCTGGGCACCGCCCACATCAGCATGACCTCTTCCATGATGCTACCCTAGCCCTCCTCAGTAGGTCCAGCACATGGGTTGCTGGGCCACCCAAGAAGAAGCTAGTGCTGAGGACATGTTAGCAGCAACACTGTGGCCCTCAGGGTTTGTTCTGCAGGCCCAGAGGCAAGGGCTCCAGTGACAGCTCTAGAGACCTTCACAGTATCAATACACACACACACACACACAGAGAACACTTGCGCACACACATGTCAACAACCCTGCTCCACTGCCTTTCCCACTGTACCTACCTGGCATTGTGGTCAAGACTTTGGCAGAACACAGGTGTGGCGCCTGGCAGTGGCATCTGTGCCCTGCCGCAGGCTCCCAGGAGGGGTGTAGCGGGAAGCACGCTCCCATCTGACTGAGTGTGGTCATTAATCAGAGGCTCCAGGCCAGCATGCTGAGGCTGAGAGTGCAGCCTCCGGTCCCAGCACAGGAAATGGACTGAGCTGATGGGGAGAACGTGATGTTTGAGGGTTACTGGGCTCTGGCCCACGGCAACATCCTGGGGCAAACATTGACCCAGCTGCCAGGAAAGAACATCTACAGACAGGAGAAAGAGGAGAGGCTGCCCACTAGTACCTTCTGGAATCCCAGAATCAGGAATTTCAGGGTTGGGGGGAGGGTGCGAACTAACACACAAGCCACAGAGCAGGAAAGGCAGTGATTGGGGGAGAAAGGGGGGGCAAGCATCAGAACTTTAGTGTGTTACTGTCATCAGTCTTACACCATGCACCGTCCACCTTGCAGCCTCTGCACATGCTGTGTTCTCTGCCTACAGCACCCTTCCTGGCACTAACCTTACCAGCTGATCAAACTCCTACTCACACTTCACGGCCCACATCATCGTGACCTATTCCATGATGCTACCTCAGCTCTCCTCAGTAGAATGTACATGCTACAAAGCTGGTCACCCATCCATTTTTCCTCACGGGGGAACATGAACAGATCTGCTTGTTCCCTCCACACCTAGCACCTGCTCTGATGATTCTTCAGATGTGATCGTGGGTGGTCTTGGCTTTTTAGACAGAATTGTCATTATTGCAACAATCATGTCTATTCACTGATGGGGTGCCCAAACTGGCACTGTGGTCCCATCTCTTTCCCCTACTCATCTTCTGGTTGTTCCCAAAGTGTCACCTCTCTAGGAAGCTTTCCCTGTAATCTCAAGTCCAGGTTAAGTATCTGCTGTATTCACCCAATGTTCCTGTTTACTCGTGTGACAGGGAGACAAACTAACATCATGCAATGTCCTCCTGTCCCTTCTGCAGGGGGTCCCTGCCTGACCTGGAACTAACCTGAGAACACCCACAGGGTCCCCCAGCCAGGGCCTGATGCTCAGGATATTTATTGGGTGAATGAACAGCTGAGGGACCCCAACCCCACTCCCACCTGCATTTGCTGACAGAGGACACAAGTCCCATGACAGGGGCATGCCATTTCCTGAGGAGCACGCAGCTTGAGGAACAAGAGGTGGACAGTGCAGACTCCTGCCTCGCAGGTGACATTGCACTGGACCAGCTGAGGCCTTCCCTGTCTAGGCCAGGCTGCTGCTGCTCCATCTGGCCTTAGGCATGTCCTTCCTTGGTCTCCCCTTCTATACAAACAGAAGTAAGAAGTAAGAACAGACAGAGCAGGTGGACAGGCAGGTGCTGCCAATGGCCAGACCTCTCCAGACCTCTGACCTCCATCTTCTGCTGTCCCCTAGGCTGCTGGGCCAGGACAGGCACCCAAGGACCAGCCCCTGTGGGCACTGCTGGAGCAGTACTGCCACACAGTCACAACCCTCGCCGACCTCTCAGGTAGGTACGCTCCTGCCACCAGCCTTGGCAGGCCCAGGAAAGGAAGAGTGGGCCTCAGGGCTGGGGTTAGAGGAGAGCGAGCCCAAGTTCAGTGGGGTGGAGAGTGGAGCACTGGGTTTCCTGCCTGGTTTCTGCCTTGCTGGGGGCCCTTGGGCAGGACCATTCCTATTTCCCACACCCAGCTGCCTGCATCTGCACTCTGAGGAAGTCAGCTGGCTGGCAGTCAGGTGTCAAATAGAAGGCAACCCCTCTGCTTACAAACATGGGGACACCAGTAGAAGGTGTAAAACAGTGTCTGGTTGCCGTGGCTACAGGTGTCACCTCCTGAGAAGCACCTCCAAAGCAGCAGCCCAGCTCTGACCCCTCAGTCTTCCAGCAGCTGACTCACAGATGGGGGGCAGCCACGCACAGCCACCAAGAGCCCTGGACTCCCAGGGGCTCCAGTGAGAGGCCTCAGGGGCTCCATCCAGGTCCTGGCCACCCAGACCTGCATCCACGGGGGACAGAGGCTGGGAGGGGGACCCTCACTCAGGGTTGTGGCTGCTACAGGACACCAGGAGATAAGGACGTTGGCCAGTGCCAGTCCCCACACTGAAGAGACAGCCTTCTGCCACTCCTTATAATGGGCAGTCCAGAGCTTGGGGGTCACACAGACCCCAGTCTGTATCCCAGCTCCTCCACCTAGTGGCCGTGTAGCCCTGTAGTAACCTAGTACCACAGACTTGGTGGCTTAAGCCACAGAAGTTTATTTTTTCACTATCCTGGAGGGGTTTTTTTGGGCGGGGGGGTTAGTTAAGATAGAGTTTCAAGCTATTGCCCTTGGTAGAGTGCCATGGCGTCACAGCTCATAGCAACCTCAAACTCCTGAGCAGGGATTATAAGCACCCGCCATAAGGCCTGGCTATTTTTTTTTTTTTTAGTTGTTGTTGTTACAGTTGTCATTGTTGTTTTTGGTGGGCCAGGTTTGAACCTGCCAGCCTCGGTGTATGTGGCCAGCACCCTACCCACTGAGCTACAGGCGCTGCCCCATACTGGAGGTTTTAAAGCCAAGATCAAGGTGTCAGCAGATTGGTCGGTTCTAAGGCCTCTCTCCCGGGCTTGCAGATGGCCGTCTTCTGTGTGTCCTAATCTCTTCTTATAAAGACACCAGTCATTGCATTAACTAATCCAGTTACCTTGCCTGAATTACCTCTTCAGAGACCCTAAATCCGAACAAGGCCACCTTCTGAGGTAGTGTGGCTTAGGACTCCAATATGTAAGTTGCAGTGGGGACACATTTCAGTCCATAACACCAGCTGACACTCAGTTTCCTCATCTGTTATACATGGGTCTCAGTCTACCTTGAAGGCTTCCTGTGCAGCCTTACACAAGAGGCCACACAGAAACAGCACAGGCCACGCCAGCCACCAGACAGGAAGCAGGGCCCAGCCTTCCCCTCGCCAGACCATCTGCCTTCAGCAGACCCACCACCTCCTCCCGGTCCTCTTCTCCCATCCCTTCTGGGAGCTGATGCAGCCCCTTCTCGGTTTCCCTTGGCAGATGGTCCCCTCTTTCCTGCCTCTGAGTCTAATGGATCGGGTCCTAACTTCTCCAAACGCAACTCCTTTTTTTTTAACCCCCCCCGCCCCGAGACGGAGTCTCACTCTGTTACCCTGACTAGAATACCATGGTGTCGGCAACCTCAGACTCCTGGGTTCAAGCAACCCTCCTGCCTCAGCCTCCTGAGGAGTTGGGGTTACATGTGCCTACCACAATGCCTGGCTAGTTTTTTCTATTTTCTGTAGAGATGGGGTCTCACTCTTGCTCAGGCTGGTCTTGAACTCTAGAGCTCAAGCAATCCACTTGCCCTGGCCTTCCAGAGTGCTAGGATTATAGGCGTGAGCCACCGTGCCCAGATCTAAACACAACTTCTAATGGCATTCATCAGCTTACAAAAAGGATCCCATACAATTTTCGAAAAAGAATTTTTAAACAAAGAAGACAAGTGCTCATTCTCCTACAACCTAGGAATGTTTATCTTTTATCATATTTTATATTGTTCAGGAGTTTATGGATCCATACAGCCTTATAGCTGGCATTTTTATTTTGTCATTTTTACTTTTTATAAAACTGAGGTGACGCTGTGTCTACAGTTTTGTATCCTGCTTTCTCCTCTTATAACACAATGTGAACATTTCCTCGTGTCATTAAATACTCATCCACCACATCACTGGTGACACTGCCTAGCAGCCACCGTGGGGCACATCATCCTTTATAACCAGGCCCCTGAGATAGATGTGGAGGCTGTTAGGAAGCCCCTTGGCCTTCAGAAATTGTTTCTCAAGCCCCCACTTGGCGGTGTCCACCTTTTTAGTGTCTACTGATTGAGAAGATGCATAATGACTAACATAAAGTTCAAAACCAAGTAAGACCAAATACTGTATTATTTAGATATATACTGTTGAAAATCTGAAAAATATAAGATCAAGAGAATGACAAATGCAATATGCAAGGAAATACTCCCTCTGGGGAAAAAAGTATAGAAATAAATATGTAAGTAATTGCTACATGCAAACTTCAGTAAAATAAAAGACTAGGCTTGGTGCCTGTGGCTCAAGTGGCTAAGGCGCCAGCTACATATACCTAAGGTGGCAGGTTCGAATCCAGCCTGGGCCCGCCAAACAACAATGATGGCTGCAACCAAAAAATAACCAGGCGTTGTGGCAGGTGCCTGTGGTCCCAGCTACTTGGGAGGCAGAGGCAGGAGACTTGCTTGAGTCCAGGAGTTGGAGGTTGCTGTGAGCTATGATGCCACGGCACTCTACCCAGGGGGACAGCTTGAGGCTCTGTCTCAAAAAATAAATAAAAGACTAAAATAAAGTTAGGTCATGCATGGGCTAACAAGGGCAAAGGGTTATGAACTGAAGACTATGATCAATTCGGTTGTATTCCCCTGGGATCCAAATAAAGGAAACACACACATAATAGAGAGAGTGATTATGATTTTTCAGGCAGGATTTAAATGGATTATTTCTATTTAATTCATCACAGAGACTTTTATGTATATTTGGAAAATAATAGGGCATATATTGTGAGGCATATCATTTATTCCGTCTATAGAAATTACCTGCCCGGCGTTGTGGTGGGCGCCTGTAGTACCAGCTTCTTGGGAGGCTGAGGCAAAGGAATCACTTAAGCCCAAGAGTTTGAGGTTGCTGTGACACCATGGCACTCTACTTAGGGTGGCATAGTGAGACTCTGTCTCAAAAAAAAGGAAAGAAAGAAAAGAGAAGATAAAAGACATTACCTGGCCACTGGGAAAATTTCAAAACAGACTATGTTATGGTACATTATTTTACTTCTAAGAAACACAGTTAACAGCAAGTCACCCACGCAGGTTTCAACGTGCTTGGCTTATCAGTATTGCTGGGAGGGCTTCATTTGTTTGCATCCATGCAGATTTTCTATTTCTGGATTTTTGTGTATCTCGAAACTTTTGTAATGACCCACATTTAAGGGTCTGAATGGAGGCTAGGGCATCTGTAGCTCAGCCAAACTGGAGCTGGCGGGTTCAAACCTAGCCTGCCCTGCCAAAACAACAATGACAATTACAACAACAACAAAAAAATAGCTGGGCATTATGGCAGGTGTCTGTAGTCCCAGCTACTTGGGAGGCTAAGGCAAGATTTGCTTGAGCCCAAGATTTTGAGGTTGCTGTGAGCTGTGATGCCATGGCAGTCTACCAAAAGCAACATGGTGAGACTCTGTCTTAAAAAAGAAAAAAAAGGGGTCTAAATGGAGATCCCTTTAAATAACTCTCCAGACACACAAAAGGGCTGGGCAAATGAGAAGAGAGCCTTGGCCCCAGAGACAGGGTCCCTGCTCCCCTCAGCCCTGCCACCAGGGCACTTGTTCCCTTCATAGTGACTCACTGAACCCAAGCCTGGAGCATTCCAATGGGAGCTGGGTACAGGTTAATGAGCAGGACTAGCCCTGTCCTCAGGGAATCACAGGCTGGTAGAGAAGACAGTGGAAAACCCAGCAAGCTCGGCATGACACAGGTCAGCTTCCGGTAGACAGAGGCACCAAGGAGGAGCAGGGCAAGTGAGGGGTGAGTGTGGTGTGGAGTGGCACATGCCAGAGTAGAGGTGGAGCTTGGGTCCAAGGAGCAATGGGCTGTTAGCAGGAGGGCAAGGACAGGGGATGGATAATCATGAGGAACATTTTTGTACTGTCAGAGAGTTGGGCTCCTTTTTGAGGGCAAAGGGGGGGCCTCTCTTGTAAGGAAGAGTGACATGATCATAATTGTAAAATATCATTTTACCCACCATGAGGAGGAGACAGGGAGCTCAGCTGGGCTGCTGCAGAGATGAGGATGGCCTGGGAGGGTGGGAGAGGGAGGCTTATTTTCCTTCTCTGGTACCCTCCTGCCCATCTGTAACGTGAGAATGTTGCTGGTGACTCAGGGTCCTTGCCGGCCCCACAGCCTAGTCCCGGGGTTCAACAGGAAGACACCAAGCCACCTCTTGCGTCCCAAGAGGGAGGCTGGGGTGGGGGGTTGTCTGGCCTTGGGCCCCTGCCCCCAGTGCCACAGGGTGAGAGTGGGGCATCCTTAGGCCCCTCCTGAGCCCACATGCCCTTAGCAGGTGCACTGTAACTCGAGGAAACCCCATGACTCTCCCAGCTCTGCCTTTCCATGTGGTCTAACCAGAGACAACCCCTTAAAGATGCAAAGACATACGTCCTCTGTCCCCTTTAGTGCTGTTTTCCAGCTGATACTTGAGTAGTGGGGGATGAATGAGAGAGAGAGAGAATGCTTGTGGCGTGGTGAAGAAGTAGGACTGTGGCTGGACGTGATTCTGCTGTCCCCACATGCCCATGTGATGCCACGTATTAGGCTGTGCAAGAGCTGTGTCTGACCTGGCCTTGAACTATCCACCACCACCAGCTGATACCAGAGGTGGGCATGGGTAGGATGACACAGGGGGTCTCCTGTCACACTTACCTGGACTTATTTCCTAACCTGTCTCCACCAGCCTGGGGCCACCCAGACTTCACCCCCAATGCCTGGCCTCAGTCCAGGATGGGACTGTCCTGCGGGGATGGGGCTGTCCTGCCATCCTGGGCCCAACCTCTCTCCCAGGTGTCTCCCACCTCCCTCTGCTTCTTCATTTAGTAAAAAAGCCCATCTTGTTTATCATTTGTAGTTGGACTTAATCTCATTGAGAAAAGTTTTGGCACTTCCCAATTTCCTCCTCATTTGCTTTTTTGCAAAGATTAAAGTGAAATGTAAAATCAATTTGTTCCAAAGTTGCTACCTTTTCCAGTTTTCCCTCTGTCACATCTAGAATAACAGACAACTGTGCCTATAATAAGAAGATGCACAATGAAATGGCCCCACATCCTGGAAACCAGGGACCATGGGTCTGTGGGTCTATACTCAGGCCCCAGCTGATCATTCAGGATATAGAACAGCCTTTGGGGCCTGCCACCAAAATGGTCACTTTGCAGAGGAACCTCTGTGACATGTGCTCTCCCAGTTAAAAGCAATCCAGGCCACCCAGGCCAGCCCTCTGTTCTGCAGAACCCTGCATGTGAGTTGAGAAGTCCTTGGCCTCCAGTCACTAGGAGCTTAGGAGCTTACCACCTCCTGAGATATGGTATCTCCGAGGCAGTGATTCTGGCAATGAGAAAAATTAATAACTTAAGCTTGGCTTGATTTCTCCCATTCCTCTGTGCTGTGATGTGGTGTGCACAGGGCCCTCCTTTGTACATGAAGGAGACCATTTCCCAGGGAAGATATCAGCTGATGGAGCCAGCCATGCTTTGGCCTCTGTGGGACCCTGGCAGGCAGGACTCTGCCCAGGGCTGGGGTTGGGACACAACCTATCCTCCCCTGCTCTGGCACTGGGTATTATAGAGACGAAGGGTCCTCTGCCTCCGCAGCTGCCAAAAGCTGAGCCAGGAACTCTAACTGCCCATTCAGAAGGCAGAAGGCGGACCTGGCTGGCTGCTCTGTACCATGTACCTGCCAATCAGCAGGCCCTGGAGAGATTCCAGAGCTCAGCCCCAGCCTTAGTGCTCTCTCACTCTTCTCACTTTCTCACTCACTTTGGGCAGTGACAGTAGCATTAATATGGAGGCTGGTGAGGCTGGAGCACAGCAAAGGCAGCCTGGCCTGCCTCCCTGCTTCTCCCTGCATGGGGCATGGCACCCACTGAGGGGGGCTTCACCCTTCTCTGGCAGGTTTGGTTTCAGTGGAGGCTGGCAGGGGGACAGGACTGGTTCCTGGGACTAGGTCCCACCTCCCTCTGCCCTCTAAAGATAGAAACTCACACACATGTATGTCTTCCCATGGCTCTGCATGTCATAACTCAGAACCAGAAACGCCCAGAGCTGGGAGTGGCTGTGGAGGACATTTCACTGACAGAGAAAGCCCCAGAAGAGAGGGCAAGAGTACTGACTGGGGTAACGTGGTGAGATGAGCAGAGGCAGGCAGGACCAGAACCCAGGCTGAGTTGGAACAAACTGTGCCCTGAGCCCTGTTTCCAGAGCCTGAGTCCCCCACCCAGCAGGCACCAGCAGCAGCCCACCCTGGGCATTCTGAGGGTGTAATGGCAATAAATTACGGAGTAAAAGGACTGAGCAAATTCCTGGTAACAGTATCTGCTGTTACCGGATTTTTCCCCCCTCCACTGGACAGCATCAGGTGGCCCTGCCCAAGCCTGGAGGAAGAGAGACACATTCTCATTTCTTATTTTATTCTTTCTGGTGCCCAGGCCACTAAAACCTGGGTATTTAAAGCCTTCCAGACAATGCCAACCAGTTTCTCCTCCAAACTTTCCCCATTTCATTAGATGGTAATGCTATTCCCACCAGGCACCCAGATGGAGAGCTGGTGTTAGCCCCTCTTCTCAGCTCCTGAGCCACCCACCACTGCTTCTCCAGTCCCCCTTCACCGGGTTTGGGTCTCCCTCTGAAATCTCTCTCCACTCCAACGCCCTCGGCCTGGTGCAGGTCTTCAGCCCATTCAGGCCAGTTGATCTGCACTCTGCTGTGGCCTTCCAAATCCATTTCCTTCCCAGATGCTACGGGGCTTTTCTAGGGCGCACACCTGGCACATCTGCTGTGGACTGTCGGTCCTCGCCTCCACCTAGTGCCTAGCTCAGGGAGAAGAAACTCAGGCGGAGAGCCGCTCGACTTTGGCTAGCAGCTGCCCCTAGTATAGGGAGGCTACACTGGGTTCCTGGGGGCTGGCCTGAAGGTGGGCGCAATGTGCTGCCCCCTGCAGCCCCAGGGCCTGAGATCCTCGCACACTGCAGGCACTTCGACACCCCGGGCCCACGATCTCTGGTTTCCGCCGCCCTCCTCTGGACTTCGAGGGTGGAAGAGAGCGGGAACCGAGAAGGCGGGTTCTGGGCAGGGCTTCGGGACTGGGGGCTGGAGACCTAGCACCGCACGGAGGAGCGGCCGGCCCCGCCCCCTGGCGCCGCCATTGGCGGTGGCTGAGCGGGCCGACCCGCAGCTCTGTGCGCTCAGCACCTTCTCCCCAGGAAGGTCCCGACTTGGCAGCTCTGGGATCAGGCGCGGCGCCCCGAGGCTGCGCGGCAGGTCGGGGCTGGGCGGGCAGGGGCCGGGACCCCGCGCTGTCCCGCTCGCTCACTCTCGCAGCCACTCCCTCGCAGCCACGCCGAGCACGCACTCCCACTGCCTTTCTGCGCGCGGCTCCGGGGTGCGATGGACGCGGCACTGCTCCACAGCCTGCTGGAGGCCAACTGCAGCCTGGCGCTGAGCGAAGAGCTGCTGCTGGACGGCTGGGGGCCGCCTCTAGACCCCGAGGGTAGGCGGGAGGCGAGTGGACAGAGCCGGCCTGGGCTCCTTCCCTAGCGCGCTCTGTGCGCCCCTGACCTCTGGTTCCTAAGCGCCCTGCGCACCTCGTCCCTTAGCGCTCCACGCCTCCGGTGACCCCTTTGAGCCGTGCTCTGCTCTCTCCCGTCGCTAGGTCCCTACTCCTACTGCAACACGACCTTGGACCAGATCGGGACGTGCTGGCCCCGGAGCGTGGCTGGAGCCCTCGTGGAGAGACCGTGCCCCGAGTACTTCAACGGCGTCAAGTACAACACCACCCGTGAGTGCCCCCCCGCCCTCGGCCGCGGTTCTTCGCGGCCACCCAGGAAGATGGTTTAGAGAGCGCGGGACGGGCTCCAGACCCAGCGGCAGAGACCTGCTGAAGGCAGCGGTACCATGTCGCCACTGCCGTTAAGGACCCATTATGATGCTGGGGAAATGCCTCTGTCCCTACCCCTAAGATAGCCTCTAACCTCAGTAAGGTAGTGATTTGTTCACAACCCCCCCTGCTCCAGCGCAGAAAGGGGAGAAGGAAAGACTTCCTTCTCTGAGGGTAAACCTCTCTCCGGCATGGTATGCTCTGGTGCCTCAAGTTCCCGTTAGGGCTTCCTCTCTTTGTTTAGACAATGCTTCCCCGACCCCAGCTCAGACAGATATGCTAAGTCCACAACCCCCCAGAGAGATCAGGCTGTACTGCTAGAGAGGAGATGAGGAAGGCAAGAAAGATGAGGTGAGTGCCTATGTTGGGGGAGCACGCTGGGCATAGACACGGCGGAGCCAGAGAGTGTGGGGTGTTTCTCTTCCCTAACCGGATGTCTGGGGGCTGGGCCCCTAGACTGTGAGTCAGGGGCTGTGCGCAGCATTACCTCTGCGCCCTGGGTAATGAGTGGAGGCTGAAGCAGGACCAGCTCCTACCTCCCAGGGAGAACAGCTTGTATCTTCCCTCCTCCTGGAGAATCACAGGTCAGCTTGGCACTTTCTGGGGAAAAGGGCAGCCTCCAGGTGAGGTTGTTCAGTAGTGTGTGGGTGCCTTAGGTCTACGCCCTGTGGGAGGTCTCGTGGAAGCCAGGGGTTTGGTTAGTGAGAGGCTGTGGGAGCAGCAATCACTGGCCCACCCTGAGCCGCTTCATATCTCCAGCCTCACCTCGTGAGCAGAGCACTTAGAGACCCTGGATTCCTTATCCTGGACACATCCTACCAAGCCCTCCCTGTGTGTGTCTGAACAGTAGCCCAGCTGCACCATCACCACCCATACAAACACACGCACGCATGCACATACCTTTCCAGCTCTCAGAGGCCAAGGCCTTGCTGGGGAGAGATGGTTAAGGCAAGACAGTGGGTGCCTGCGTCTGACACCACGCAGGGCTCCACCGGCTGTACCAGCTGAGGACTCTGGTGGGCCCAGGGAGCTGCCATGCTCCAAAGAGTCCAACAGCAGTGCCCCTAATGGAAGGGGTGGATGGAGGCGGGAGTGCTGAGGAAGGTTTCTGCGTAGTCTAAGGACATGCTTCCTCTCCATGATTAGAATGGGTCCCTGGAAGGAAATGAAGTGCTCACCAGGTGTGCACGCAGGAGGAATGACTTCTGCCTTCCTGGTCCTGACATTTTACAACTGTAAAACTATTAGTTTTACTAACTGTAACTATTTCCTGTGAGCTCCATGGGGTGGGGCAATGGAGATCAGCGTGCCTGACTCAGGCCCAGCCTAGAGATTAAGATTAGGGCCATCTAGGGTGAAGTGGCATGATGGGGCACCCCAGCCCATAGCCAGTGAACCTGAGGGAGCTCTGCTCAGATTCTCAGCCTAGCCAGCCTGAACACCCCATTCTGCCTGGGCAGGGCCTAAGTCTCTTCTTCATAGTCAAGCTAAGCACAGTTTTATTCAATTTATTGAACACCTACTGTGTGCCAGCCACTGCACTGGCACTGTATTGAGGCCCTCACAATTGGCACAGACAATAAAAATAGAGTGATAAATGCCCTGCTGGGGGGGACTAGAGACAGGGGAGCACAGAGAAGACCTCCCAAAGGCAGTGGGGCTACACGTGCCAGAGCACTCACATCAATCAAGCCAAATGAGAAGCTGAAAAAGGTCAGGGCACCACTGAGGCTGGCAGTAATGCCAATTAGCCCTGGTATCTAATGAACACTTTTCTTCATTTGGACCAAAGTGCTGTCTGCACCGTAACTGCTGGGAGCAGGGAGCGTGTCGGGGTAAGAGTCCCACCATTAACCAGTACCTGGAGCTGAGGCCAGCCTGGCTGGGAAGAACAGTGGCTGCTAATGGCTGTGGAAATGTGGGAGATTCAAGATTTGAGGTTCACTTCCCTCCTCCCCTTTCTTCCTCTTTCTCTGTTTGCCTTTTCAATGAGATCCTTCCTTTAGAGAGAGGACACAGGGAGAAAATGACTCCAGTGAGAAGCTTAGGGGAAGAGGAGGAAGAAGAGTCAGGCTCCTTTGCCTGGCGCAATTTTGTTATGCCACAGCCAAACTCCCGTTAAAACCTCATTCTTTACAGGGCAGGAGTTGTCCCCGTGGGAGTAGCAGCTTAGACGTTAGTCTCTGCGATCACAGAGAATCCGCCACAGAACTGTCCAGTGCTGATCATTTCCAGGTGCCAGCTACTACCAAGGAACTTTGCATCCAAGGAGCCATGGGCAGCCATACTGTCACCATCCCCACACCCTCTGACATACGTACTGCTCTTATGCCCACATTGCAAACCAGAACACTGAGGCCCAGACACATGAAGGAATTTGTTCAAGGTTCTAATCAGCTCCCATGTACCAGTGCAGACATGGGAGTCCCCAGCCCTCACTCACCCAAGGGGCAATGGTGCCTTCACAAGGGACACTCAGTTTGTGAGGAGAGCCACAGACTCGTGCCTCCAGCCTGAAGGATCAGGGAGGACTTAGCCCTCCAAGCTGGACTTTCTGGGACCAGGTTGGACTTCAGCAGCTGAGTGTAAAATATATAGGGCAGGTGTTCCAGGCTGAGAAGAAGAGTGAGCAGGGGTGTGCAGATGGGCTGGGCTGGTGCCTCTGGATAAGTGTTGTATGGCACACAGGGAGTGGGAAATAGAAGCAATGAAATTGGAGAGGGGGATGGAGGTCAGATGATGCAAGGTGTTAAGGTGGCTTCACTGGGCTTCACCATGGTGTGGGAGGGAGCTGGACAAGCTTGTAAGCAGAGGACCTCAGCTGTGGGAGCACCCTGTCCTCGGTGGGGAGAGCAGCAGTGCGAGGCTGCTACACAGCCCAGGTGGAGAGAGACTGTGGGAGCAAAGGAGGGTGGGAATGTAAGCAGCCCCTGTGCACATTTGAACTTGAACCCACCCAACCCAGTAGGAGAAGGGAAGGTAGAGGAGCCAGGGAAGACTTGCTGAGTACCAGCAGGGATGGGTTGGCTTTGAGGATCTGAGGGATACCTGAGTGCAGATGTCCAGGCAGGGTGGGGAAAAGCCCAGAAGAGCGCCGTGTATGGAGACCAGGCCTTAGGAGTTCTCGGTATGTGCGGTTAGTTAGTGAGCAGCTGCAGGGAGCGAGTCTGGGAGGCTGGTCAGAACCCTGCTGTGTCTCACCCAAGCTATTTCCAGACTCCACAGTTGCCCAGGAAAGGTAAGGACCTTGTGCACAGTCACACATGCCCATCCACAGCATCCACAGCAGACCAAGTTAAGCACCTGTGTGTCGGAGTGTCCTCTAATGTTCCCTCCACAAGCCCTGCTGGCGCTTCAGTGGCCAAGCTTTCACGTTTGTACAGTTGTTTAAACTCATTTAATCCTTACACCCAATGACGGAATCATAGTATTATCTTGTGTGACACTTGGGTAAATGGAGACACCAAGCAGTTACATGACTTGACGTGCAACATGACAAAGACTCAAACTCAGGCTCTGCTGCCCTCAAAAAGCAACTCTGCTGAGTTTAGCAGAGAAGAGTGTTTATGGAATCACTGCATGGGCTGGACAGCCAGATTTGGGGTTCCCACCCAAGAACATGGGCAGAGCTGGCCAAATTAGGGAACCCCCACTTCCCCAGAGTACCCTTGCCAATGCTACTAGGCCCGGCTACCAGATGAGTCACAGCCCTGCCACCACCACTACCCTAGAGTCTTAAGTTTCCTGCAATTGTCCCTGGACAGTCCTCCCCATCTGCATCTGTGGGTCCCCAGTTCACTACTTCCCTTGGGTAGGTGGGGATCATTTGGGGTTCCAGGTCTGTGCTCTAGCTCTGGCTGCAAGGGAGCTTGGAAAGGTGAGAATCTAGTGTTCCGGCACTAAGGGGCTCCTGAGCTCAGGTTCAAATCCTGGGTAGCCAGAAATAATCCTAAATGTTCAAACACAGTTTAATCTCATCCCTATCAATAAGGAGAAGGGAAGTAGATTAGCCTAGGGGTGGTTTGACCAGAGGTGGGGGCACTTATACTCCATTTTCCTCCCGTCTCCCACCATTCCACACAGATTCCCCTGAGCCATCTCTGCGTGCGCATCTTTCTCTGGGTTGCTCTTGTTCTCTCCCTGTTTATTTTTAGCCTCAATGAGTGGTCTGTCCACCTCTCTGTCTCTTTCTGTGTGTGTGTATCTCTGTGTCTTTCTCATTTCCCCTCCCCTCTCTCCATCTTTCCTCTCCAACTCTCTCCCTCCATCTCTCCCTATCCTCTCTCCATTCCCCCTGCCTCCCTCTTTCTGTCCCTGAGTCCTCTGTCTCCCTTCCCCATCCCTTCTTCTATCTGTCCTACACTGGCACCTCCTCTTAACTGTCCCTGTGGTCCTTTTGACTGCAAAGGAGGGTCCTGCTGCCTCCTTCTGGACATGGTCAGTTTTCCTCCTGCAGGACCACTAAGCACATCTTGGCTCAGCCTGTGCCTTCTTGATCTCAGGCTCCCACTGTGTCCTGCTGTTAGCATCTGGGCCCATCTTTATGAGGCATCTGCCAGGACAGGAAAAGAGAGGACATCCTACCTAACCTACTTCCCAGTATCCCATTCCAGAGACACGCTGAAGGACTGGCTATGTTAAAATGGAAACATATAAGTTGAGGGGTCTCCAAGTCTGCCTGCTTACACAGGAATCCCCTCTTCAGCCCTAAAGGGCAGGGGTGATGAGAAAGTTTGGGCCCTGCCCTCAAGGAGCCACCTGGCTCCTTAAGATCAGGCTTGCACAAGTCAGTAGTCAGAGATGGGGAAGAGGGCTTGATGGGCACTGGGGCATTCCTGGGAAGCTTTCTAGAAGGGGCAGCAGTTGTGTCTTCAAGGTTCTAGAGCAGTGCGAGTGTCAAATTTGTTGAGGACATGCTCAGTGCAGGGGTGCGAGCCTCAGGAAGGATATCAGACAGGCCCTGTCCTCTGGGTTGAGGACATGGAAGCCGTGTATGCATGTGTCTATACCCTTGGGCCTGTATTCCCAGTCCCAAGTGAGACCTGATCCCACCCTAACTGTATTCCATTTTTCAAGGGCTGAAAGTTACCCTGGTGTGAGGCCCATTTTCCTACCAAGAGAGACGGAAGAGGGGACAGGTGACACAGAAGTTTGGCTGAGAGAAGGAAAAAGGAGAGATAGAGCAGAAGTGGACCCCCCTCCCTGGCTACCCCGTACCCCAGAGCAGCCCAGCTACTGCCCTCTGTGCTCTGAGTCCAGCCCTCCCATCCCTAATACGTAAGGGTAGGTAGGAAATGACTGGCCCAGAAAGAGAAAGACAGCTGCTGGGGTGCCCAAAGCAAGCATGGGCCCTGACGGGCATCTGCTGGCTCTGGGAGGTGCTGCCTTGTGCTCTAGCTTTCATCCACCTCTGCCCAGGGGAGTCCAGGCAGCAGGGGACTGTAATGTTGGGGTCTGGCCTCTTGATCTTCCTTCCCAGGAATCCTGTGGCCTCTTAATGGTCTTGCTCAGGCCCCCCTCTTACTGCTGTTGTGGGGGTGTCATTCTTTCTCTCAGAAAGCATCGAGGAGCTTGGAGAGGAGCTCCTCAGACATGTGTAAGACTTGAGCCTGCCTTCCAGGGTCTGCTGTTCTAGAGGGAGAATGATTCTGAGAATAGGAAGACTTCATAGAGGAAGTGACATTGAACTTGAACAATTGGGCCAAGAATATGTCCAGTGGAAAGGAGATGGGAGCAGAGGTGGGAGAAGAGAAGACAAAAGGTAGCAGAAGCCAGGCTAGAGGCCTCACACACCAGCCCAGGGCATGGGCCTCCATTCTGCTAGCATTAGAGCCAGCAAGCTGCTTGTCCACAGCCCCGTGGTGTGGGAGCAGAATATCCTGGAAGGATACTGCTTGCCTCAGGATATGCCATCTAAGTCAAGGCCCAGGTATGTCTGAGAACTTCACCTTGTCCTTCCCCTCTCCTCCCTCCTGTTCATTAAGTCAGGGGCCACAGTGTCCTTTCCTGTCCACTCCCCACCCCTCCCTGCAAATCAGCAGAGTCTAGAACCCAAAAGATCTACTGAAGGAGGAGCCCCAGCCCCTGTGACCTTTGGGGAGCTTCCCTAAAGGCTTCTTCTTGACTGGACCCCAGTGCAGTCACCTGGGCCCTACTGCCCACCTGTCTCAAACCATGTGGTCCAAAATTGGGCAGGCAGTTCCCTTCATAGCCCTGAGGGTAGATGGATGGAGTAAGGGAGAGAACAGGGCAGTATCTAAGTCCTGGCTTTCCCCTGATTAACTGGGTGACTGGCAACTCTTAGTTTTCTTATCTGTGTGAAGGGGACAGAAAACATACTGACTTCATGGGGCCGTGAGAAGCTGCTTGGGGCTCCTATGGACAGCCAGGGTCTTGTCAGCAAGGGGGCAGGAGGGGAGGGGTGTAAAAGGCCTGAGGCCTGGAAGGAGCAGCCATGTCCTTGGGTGTGGGAGAGCCCTGCCTACGCCATGCATGGCTGTCCTCATTCCAGGCTGGTGTGGCCTTCTGCCATCTCTGAGAGCCTCACAACTCTGTGGCCTTTGCATATTGTCTTGAAAGAGGACACTGTGTCCATCCAGACCAGTGGTTCTCAACCTTCCTAATGCCGCAACCCTTTAATACAGCCCCTGTGGGTCGCAACCCACAGGTTGAGAACTACTGATTTAGACTGAGAAAGTTGTGCCCACAAAGGCCTCTGGAGAGAGGCATCCCTTGGCCCCCCAGAGGGGGGTCTGCTGGTGTTGGTTGGTGGAAGGACATAGGATTCTGCCTGCCAGTGATGTCCCCCTCTATATTACTTCACAGGGTTGAGTGCCAGTTCTAATTATGGTCATGCCAATCACAGCTTTCCTCACTTTGGGCAGGTTTTCATCATTTGGGCCTCAGTTTATCTAGGTGGGTGGCTTAGTGAGTTCTGGTGGCCGTTCCCCTGTAATATACCTTAGGTCCATGACAGCCTCTGCCTCAGAGGTCCCCGTTCACTCCCTCCCTGCCTTCCTCCACAGGCTGGTGTCATGGTGAGGAGCTCACTGAGCACTGCCAGGGATGGCTGGAAGGAGGGAGCCCTGCACAGCAGGGGCTGTAGCATGGGAAAGCTGCCTCCCCCTACTGCACCTCTGCTGGGGAAGGTGGGGATCACTCACACCCTTTCCCTTTTCTTGTGTATTTTTTTAAGAGACAGAGTCTTACTTTGTCACCCTCGATAGAATGCCATGGCGTCACAGCTCACAGCAACCTTCAGCTCTTCAGTTTAGGTGATTCTCTTGCTTCAGCCTCCCAAGTAGCTGGGACTACAGGTGCCTGCCACAATGACTGGTTATTTTTTTGTTGCAGTTAGGCTGAGGCCAGGTTTGAACCTGCCACACTCAGTATATGGGGCCAGCTCCCTACTCACTGAGCCCCAGGCACTGCCCCCTTCCCTTTTTTATGGACCAAGTGTGGTCTCCATTCAACTGCTTGGTGCCTCTATGACTCAGTTTTTCCCACTGCCTCCGGTAAGTACTTAGCCCTGCCATGCCTGCTCAAGGATGGCAGGCAGAGCTTGACGAGTACAAAGTCCTAAGGAAACAGGGAGTTGAAGGTTTCTGGAGGTTCAGAATGGATATTTGAGGCCCAGAGAGCAGTGTCTACACAACGTTGAAGAAAGGGAATAGAATTCCCTAGCCCACATCCCAAATGTCACAAGCAGATGACCCTAAAGAGGCCTTTCCCACCTGATGACTGGGTTTGTTAATGGTAAATTCCCAGTCTCTCAACCCAGTAGGTCATGCTGGGTCTGAGCTGGCCTACTAAGCATTCTGTGATCAGGTGAAGGCAGAGGTGCACAAGTCTTAATCAGCCTGCAGTAGCATCCAAGCAAGGCAGGAGTGTTAACTTAAAGCAATGCACCTTGTTTGGGAAACGCAGGGGAGCTGTTCTATTGGCACCACCATGCCTGCACTCCTGAAGCCCACAGCACTGGCCTTGCTTCCCCAGTGGTATCTTAACTGGGGGTGCTAGTGCAGGCAGTGGAGGCCAGACTGGGAGGTAAGATTAGCTGAGAGATTTTTTCCACAAAAGGTAAGAAAAGTAACTCAGAGTCAAGGTCAAAAATTTCCCAACAAGGCCCCAAGCCAGAAGGGAAGAAGATGGCTGAATCTGGAGTAGCCCAACTCCAGGCAGTAATGGGACAGAAGGTGGGATATCTGGCCCCTAAGGCATTTTCTTCTGGGGATCTGGGCACTACGTGGCTAGGACATTGCAGAAGTGCCAGAGCTGGCTACATCTGCTAAAACACAGGGTAGCAGAGAGAGTCTCTCCCTTCCAGGAACACTGACTCAACATCTCCCACCATCAGGAAATGTGTCCCAGGGGAGGGTGATCTTGTTCTGCCTCTTCATTGCTGGGTTACCCTGGACATGTCACACTCCCTTTCTGGGTTCCACTAGACCAAAGGTAAGAGAAGTTGTCTCCCCCTCTGGAGATAACTGCGGACTCACTTTCCCAAGGAGATGTCCACTGACTCAGTTTCCCACACGGTTCCCTTAGAACAGTCAACCCTTCTATGCCTGGAATCTGGAGATGCTGCCCATGATTTGCTATTTGAGCCCGACACATTTCCCCTCCCCATGGGGTTAGACTTCAGTGTTACAGCTCTGGTGGCAAGGTCAGTCTATCTATGGGATTTGTGTGGGATCTAGGTGCTTCCTGCATGGATTTGTGGCTGTTCTGTATTTGCCATGCAGCTTGGTGGACCCTGAGCATCTGAAGTGGCAGACTGTCCTTCTGGCCCACTCTGAACTTCTCACCCTCGTTAGCTCCTAGTAACCTTCCTCCATCCTAAGGCCCCTGTGTGCTCAGCTCTGTCAGGGCTTATGAAAGGGCCAGAGATGAGGGCAACCCAGGCCTTGCCTCTAGAGGCTCTCAGCCTTGGGCAAAAAAAGGTCAGCTTTTGCTCAAGGGAGCCCCTGGGCTGGTTGGAAAAGCATGACCCCTTTACAGGGGTCAGCAAGAGGACAATCTCAGCCCAAGATGAGCCAGGCAATCATGAGCAGCTGGACCCTTGGAGAGCTGGAGCAGTCATGGAAGCCACCTGGAGGGGCTGGGCCCAGAGCCATGGTCCGAACACACAGTGGGAAGGCCGATCCCAAGAGCTCTCCAAGGTATCCCATGCAGAGAAGAGGGGTGAGCACTGTAGCTTTCTGCTGTCCACAGTGCTGAAAGTTCTAGTCCTGTGCGCTGACCACATTCCTTCAATAAAGACTGCTCTAGCCCTTCCACCTCTGTGCCATCTCCTCCTGTCAATCACCCCTTACCATTTTCTGTCCAGATAGCCAATGACCACACTGCTGTGCCTCCACCACATCCCACTTACTGTTTCCTCCATGCCCAACCTGCCTCTTGTGCTCTTTGTCCCGACTGTTGCTGCTGAGGAAGGTCCTGTGATCCCTGTGGTCCCTGTCTCCCCTGGTCCAGGTCTCCCCAGTTAGAACATCAGAGATGGAAGTGCCAACCCAGGGAGCATTTGAAAATGATAAAGGGATGTAGGGGTTGCCACAATGGGTTCAGGGTGCTAATGGCATTTAATAGACTAAGAATTCTCACCCAACAAAGACTTGATCCAGCTGAAATGCCAGTAGCATTATCAAGAGCCAATTTACATCTTCTGAGAGGTAAAACTGAGATCAAGAGGGAAGAGACTTAGCCATGCTCACCTAGCCCTGCAGAGACAAAACTACATCTGGAATACAGGCTCCCATTTCCCAGCCATGTTTCTGGACCAGGACTCTTCTAAAACTTTCGGTATCTGAAAGAGGAAGAGCCCTTTATAATAGGGGCTTTCAACAGGCCAGAGCCATTCTGAGCATAGACACCGGCTTTCAGATCACAGACCTGTGCAAGAGAGGACCCGGCTGCATCATCCCAATCCTAATGCCCCTGGAAGGCCAAACCACACACCATCAGCATCGATCCTCGGCAAGGCCACCTATGTTGCTGTGGTAACCAGCACCCACTTCTCTGCATCCAGCCCCACAGTTCTGGCCTGACCACCTGCCCACAGACTTTCTGTGCCCATCCTTCCGTGACTCCCGGGCGGGCTGGGGGGGATTCTTTGTATTTGCTGTGCAGCTTTACTCTTTCCTATCAAAGGCTGTGCCACGGGGCTCAACACCTTCATTAACAGCAGCAGATGGCTCCCCTGAAGAGTACTGTCACATTTGTCTTCCTGTCCTTTGGTATCTGGTGTCTGTCCAGCCTCATCCCCAGGCAGGCCAGGGCCTCCCAGAAGGAAGCTCCCTTCCATCACCTCAACCCACACCTCAGACTGTGCCTTCCAAGGTTCAGCAGACCTGAGTCAGTTCTGTTCAGCACACATTCACCTGGTGGCTCGTTCCTGAGGGGGATCCAGTGGCTCCAATATGGTTTCTTCCTATCTGTCCCCTTGGAGCTCAAGTCCAGTAGCAAGGAAAAGGATTAGCTCCCAAGAGATGAAGTTCATAGAGAATTGTGGAAAGTGCTCTAAAATAGGCTTTAGTTTTTCCAACTATGGATTGTGGCACAATAGTGGATTGTGAAGTCAATTTAGTGAGTCATGACCAGCATTTGTAGTGGATTGTGAAGGCAATTTAGTAAGTCATGACCAGCATTTGTCTATGAAATGAATAAAAGAGACATTAGAACAGAATAGAAGAATACTACAGCTATTGTCAAGATAATTTTTGCTTTTTAAAACTGGATTCAGTTGTGTGTGCATGTCCGGGATTATAACATAAAATGTATGTGTTATTGTGGTTCAAGGGCAATGAAGTGTGAAAGCTGTGTTCTCAGAGATGTTAGAGGAGGGAGGAAAAAGGAAGGTATTTCTTAGAGGGAAAAAAAGAAGGGATTGCTTCAGGCCTAGGGTGCTGGGGAAGGCTTCAGGTGGAGGAGGCATTGAGTGGAGGTTTAGGGAGAGGTAGGAGTTAGTCCGTGAGCAGTGAGTGAGGATGAGGAGGGTGCTTCAGGGACGGGTCTGCATGGCGGGATGTGGGCCAGGCCTGTTAGTGCAAAGTCAGATGCCACATACAGTGCTGTGGACAGGTGAGGAAAGCTGGGATGGGGGCTGGGTGTCAGGGGCTTAGCTATCAGGTCGAGGAAGTTGGACTTTGTTCTCAGGAGTACTAAAGAGCCATTGATGGCTTCTGAGCAAGAATCAACAAGAAAAGAAACGGGGAGGTGAGAAGGGAGGTTGTTGTACCAGCCTAGGCAAGCGGTCTGCAGAGATGGTAAAGGGTGAGAGCAAATTCCAGCAAAAGAAAAGAGGAGAGGGAATCCACAGAATTTTGGCCCGAGGGTGTTGATATGAGGGACAGGAAAGGTCTCCAGTCACCAGCATTTCTATCCTGATCCCCCCTACCCACACACAGCCTCTCAAGCCTTCCCATGACCAGTGCCATTATGAAATGTCATACTTGGGAAATGTATTCTGAAGCCCCGACCTCAGGGAGCCCCCACACTGATCAGAGAGACCAGACACCCACACCAGACAACTCAGGGCTGCTCATGAGCTGAGGGATGGAGGGTGGGGATGCTTAGAAGAGAGACAAAGCCATGGATGGGAGCAAGAGAGAGGGTCTTCCTGGAGGAAGGAGCCTAGCACTGAACTTTGGAAAAGCTGACTGATGGCACGAACATGTGGCAGATGGCCCACACCCAGATCGGGGGCTGTCTCGCCTCACACAGACCTGTTTAGAGGGCCCTTAAACCCCCATCAGGGGGAACTGTTCATGTTACAATAGGACCCCCCCTCCCAAAATACCTTTACTACCTTAAAGTAGTGAAGTGCTATGCAAAGATTACATCTAAAAGGAGTTTTAGCATTCCTTTTAGCTATCATGTGAGATAAGCCTTTTGTACTATTTACACATAAAGGTCAGTAACATCACCGACCCTTGCATGTTGAGGGAGCAGGAATGTTGGTGAGGATAGATGGTCCTGTGCATCAAATTCTCACAGCCCACCTGAGGAACTGGGCACCCGGGCAGGAGTGAGAAATAGACCTCCTCGTTCTGGGCCAGAATCAGGGTAGGCCGGGGCGTTCCCCTGTCTGACTCACATGGGGAAGGAGAGTATGGCAGGAGGAGGGTAGGGCCCTGCCAGAGATGGACCTCCAGGGACTGAGTTTGAAAAATCTACAAGCTCCAAGCACCAAATTAAAAAACAATTAAGCTAATAGAATCTCCCCATTGTTTTTGTTCTTCAGCAAGTGCTCCTTAATAATTTCATTGCTTTTAACTCACCGGCTCAACGGAAGTGGATTTTTAAGTAACTTAATTATTTCTGAACTCACTACTTCCCAAAACAATCTAAGGTTTCCCCTCCAGCACTGCGACTCTGTGCTCTGTGAGCTATTTATTACAATTAACTTTATATTATACATCTAACATAAGCCAAAAAGAAAAATCCAGAAACAGCAGCCCATAGCTAGAGAGCAGAACCCTGGTACAAATCACCCCCAACCATGGGCCATTCAGAATCTGCAGTCCAGTGGTGGAGGTCACAGAGCAGGCGCAGGCTGAGGGCTGAGGGCCTTCTCAGGTGGGAGGGTTTCCTGCTGGCTGGAGGTTGAGTGTGGGCCTGGAAGGGGTGACTTGGAGTTAGAGTCTGACAGTCAGTGCTAGGATTGACAGAAAGGCAAGTGTGAGCATTTTCCAACCTTCTCATACTCTCCTTGAGAAACCTGCACTGTGGTACTTCCAGCATTTTTATTTGTTTGTTTTTGGTATTTTTATTATTGAGGAATCATTGAGGGTACAAAGAGCCAGGTTACATTGCTTGCATTTGTTGGGTGAAGTCCCTCTAATAATAGTGTCCCGTCCCCAAGAGGTGTGTCACACACCATGACCCCACACCCCCCTCCCTTCTTCCCTCTCTCTGCTTGCCCGTTCCCCTTCCCTCACCATGTACAAGCATCAATTGTCCTCATAGCAGAATTGAGTACATTGGATTCTTGCTTCTCCATTCTTGTGGTGCTTTACTAAGAAGAATATATTTCAATTCCATCCAAATTAATACAATAGATGTAAAGTTACCATCCTTTTTAGTGGCTGAATAGCATTCCATGGTATACATATACCACAGCTTATTAATCCATTCCTGGACTGGTGGGTATTTAGATTGTTTCCACAATTTGGCAATTGTAAATTGAGCTGCAATAAACAGTCTAGTGCAAATGTCCTTATAATAAAATGATTTTTTTTTCTTCTGGGTAGATGCCCAGTAATGGAATTACAGGATCAAAATGGGAGGTATAGTTTGAGTTCTTTGAGGGTTCTCCATACTTCCTTCCAAAAGGGTTGTATCAATTTGCAGTCCCATCAGCAATGTAAAAGTGTTCCATTCTCCCCACATCCACGCCAGCATCTGCAGCTTTGAATCTTTGTGATGTGTGCTGTTCTCATTGGGGTTAGGTGGTATTTCAGGGTGGTTTTGATTTGCATTTCTCTGATAATTAGGGACGATGAGCAGTTTTTCATATGCTTGTTAGCTATTCATCTGTCTACTTTAGAGACTCTATTCATCTCACTTGCCCACTGATGTAAGGGATTGTTGGCTTTTTTGTTGTTGCTTAATTTGAGTTCTCTATAGATTCTAGTTATCAAGTTTTGTCCGATTCATAATATGCAAATATCCTTTCCCATTCTGATTGTTGTCTATTTGCTTTGGTGGTTGTCTCTTTAGCTATACAGAATCTTTTCAGTTTAATTAAGTCCCATTTGTTTATTTTGTTTGTTTGTTTTTGCAATTGCCACTGGAGTCTTCTTCATAAAGTCTTTCCCCAGGCCGATACCATGAAGTGTTTTTCCCACAGTTTTTTCAAGAGTTTTTATTGTTTTATGCCTTAGATTTAGATCTTTTATCCACCTGGAATCAATTTTAGTGAGTGGAGAAAGGTGCGGGTCCAGTTTCAGTCTTTTACAGGTGGTTATCCAGTTCTCCCAGCATCATTTGTTGAATAGGGATTCTTTCCCCCAGTGTATGTTCTTGTTGGTTTATCAAAGATCAGGTAGCTGTAAGATGTTAGTTTCGTCTCATGGTTTTCTATTCAATTCCAGATGTCTATGTCTCTATTTTTGTGTCAATACTATACTGTTTTGATCACCATGGCCTTGTAGTACAGCCTAAAGTCTGATAGGTAATGCCCCCCCCCAGCCTTGTTTTTATTGCTAAGAATTGCCTTAGCTATGCAAGGTTTTTTCTGCTTCCATACAAAATGAAGAATTATTTTTTTCTAAGTCTTAAAAGTATGATGTTGGCATTTTAATGGGGATTGCATTGAAGTCTTAAAAGTATGATGTTGGTATTGTAATGGGGATTACTTTGGGAAGTATAGACATTTTAACAATATTGATTCTTCCCAGCCATGAGCATAGTATGTTCTTCCATTTGTTAACATCTTATGCTATTTTCTTAGGGTTTTGAAGTTTTCTTTATAGAGGTCCTTCACCTCTTTTGTTAGGTATATTCCTAGGTATTTTATTTTCTTTGAAGCTACTGTGAAGGGAATTGTGTCCTTGATTAGCTTCTCATCTTGGCTGTTGTTGGCATATACAAAAGCTACTGATTTGTGGACATTGATTTTATATCCTGAGACTTTACTGTATTTTTTTAATCACTTCCAGGAGTCTTGTGGTTGAGTCTTTGGGGTTCTCTGAGTATAAGATCATATCACTGGCAAAGAGGAAGAGTTTGACCTGCTCTGTACTCATTTGGATGCCCTTTATTACCTTTTTTTACCTGACTGTATTGGGTAGAACTTCCAGCACTATGGTGAATAGTAGTGATGATAGAGAACAATCTTGTCTTATTCCAATTCTGAGGGGAAAAGCTTTCAGTTTTACTCCATTCAGTATAATATTAGCTGTGGGTTTGGCATAGGTGGCCTCCATCAGTTTAAGAAATGTGCCTCCTATGCCTCTATATGCTTCAGAGTTCTTATGAGAAAAGGATGTTGAATTTTATCAAATGCTTTTTCTGCATCTATTGAGGATCGTATGGTCTTTGTTTTTGCTTCTGTTGATATGGTGGATTACGTTTATGGACTTGCTAGCCTTGCATCCCTGGAATGAAACCTACTTGATTGTGATATATGACTTTTTTAATGATAAGCTCTAATCTATTGGCTAAGATTTTATTGAGAATTTTTGCATCTATATTCATTAGTGAAATTGGCCTGTAGTTCTTTTTAGTTGGAGCTTTCTACAGACCAATTTCACTAAAGAATATAGTTTTTTTTGTTGTTGTTGTTGTTTTGAGACAGGGTCTCACTTTGTCACCTTGATAGAGTGCTATGGAGTCATAGTTAGGGTGACCAGACGTCCGGATTTTGGTGGGACAGTCCTGCTTTTCAACAATTTGTCCCGCATCCCGAGGTGTTTTTAAAAAGTCCTGATTTTTGGAAAGAATGCACAAACAGGCTGGAGAACAAGAAGGGAATATACGGTTTTCGGCCGCCATATGGCTATTTCACCAGAATATGAGTTTTATATTATTTTTGTTAATTTTATAATGTTAAACTGTAATAAATAATTGCTAAGAAGTGATTATCGAGA
>CAUYQV010129269.1:0-12725 GCA_963574575.1 Galagoides demidoff
CCTGTGGTCCCAGCTACTTGGGAGGCGGAGGCAGGAGACTCGCTTGAGCCCAGGAGTTGGAGGTTGCTATGAGCTGTGATGCCATGGCACTCTACCCAGGGGGATAGCTTGAGGCTCCGTCTCAAAAAAAAAAAAATTTAAAAAGAGAGAGAGAGAAAGGCCCTAACTCTCTTCAATTCTCTGAAGGCTGAGGGAGGTAAGGAAGCTACCTAAGAAAAGCTGAAAGGTTGGTTAATGAGGTTTAAGGAAAGACACCTTCTCCATCACACAAAAGTACAAAGTGAAACAGCAAGTGCTGATGGAGAAGCTACAAGTTATCCAGAAGATCTAGCTAAGATAATGAGAGGAGGAAGGTGGTTAAACAGGTTTTCAATGTAAGCGAAACAGCCTTATGTTGGAAGATGCCACCTAGGACTTTCAAAGCTAGAAAAGAGATGTCAATGCCTGGCTTCAAAGCTTCGAAGGACAGGGTGAATTTCTTCTCAGGGGCTAATGTAGCTGGTAACTTTTTTTTCTTTTTTAAGGCAAGTGTGATAAAAAGTTTATTAAGAAAGAGAAAAATAGGTTTATAGAGTAAGTTTACAAACCAAGATATGTTTGCTATAGACAGCGAATGAGTCCCCATTGTTGTGACAAGGACAAAGACCTATAGCTGGGTTTGGCGCCCATAGCTCAATGGATAGGATGCCAGCCACATACACAGAGGCTGGCAGGTGCGAACGCGTCCAGGGCCAGCTAAACAATGACAACTGAAACAAAAAATAGCCTGGCGTTGTGACAGGCACCTGTAGTCCCAGCTACTTGGGAGGCTGAGGCAAGAGGATTGCGTAAGCCCAAGAGTTTGAGGTTACTGTGAGCTGTGATGCCACAGCACTCTATTCAGGGTGACATATGAGACTCTGTCTCAAAAAAAAAAAAAAAAAAAAAAGAACTATAGCTGGTAACTTTAAGTCACTTAGCATTCCAAAAATCCTAAGGCCCTTAAAGAATTATGCTAAATCTGCCCTGCCTATGCTCTAGAAATGGTAAAACAAAGCCTAGATGATAGCACATCTGTTTACAGAGTATTTTAAGCCCAATGTTGAGACCTACTGCTCAAGAAAAAAAAGCTTTTTTTGTTTTGAGAAAGACTTTCACTTGTTGCCCCAGGCTAGAGTGCCATGGTGTCATAGTTCACAGCAACCTCAAACTCCTGGGTTCAAGCAATCCTCTTGACTCAGCCTCCCAAGTAGCTGGGTCTATAAGTTTGCCCTACCATGCCTGACTAATTTTTTTTTATATTTTTAGTAGAGATGGGGTCTCACTTTTGCTCAGACTGGTCTCAAACTCCTGAGCTCAAGCAATCCACCTGCCTCAGCCTCCCAGAGTGCTAGGATTACAGGCATGGGCCACCATGCCCAGCAAGATTCCTTTCAAAATGTTACCACTCACAGACAATGCACCTGGTCACCCAAGAGTTCTGATGGAGATCAATGTTGTTTTCAGGCCTGCTAATACAACATTTATTCTTCAAGTCATATTACATAAGAAGTACATTTCATAAAGCTATGGCTGCCAAAATAGTTACTCCTGTGACAGATGTGGGCTAAGTAAATTGAAAACCTTGACAAGATTCACCATTCTAGATCTCATTAAGAGTATCTGTGATTCATGGGAAAAGGTCAAAATATTAACATAAATAGTTTAGAAGACACTGATTCCAACTCTCATGGATGATTCTGAGGGGTTCAAGACTTTCAGTGGATGAAGTAACTACAGATGTGGCAGAAATAACAAGAGAAATAGAATTAGAAGTAGAGCCCCAAGATGTGCTGAACTGCTGCAATCTCCTGGTCAAACCTGAATGGATGATGGGGGTGACATAGTGAAACTGTTGTAGTGCTTCTTATGGATGAGCAAAAAGTGGTTTCTATTGAATCTACTCCTGGTAAAGATGCTGTGAATATTGCTAAAACGAAAACAAAGGATTTGCAATACTCCATAAACGCAGCTGACAAAGCAGCAAGTGAGTTGGAGAGTACGGACTCCATCTTTGACTCTATTGTGGTAAAATGCTATCAAACAGGATCACATGTTACAGAGAAATCTGTCATTAATTGAAGAGTCAATGAATGTGGCAAACTCCACTGTTTTCTTATTTTAAGAAATTACCACAGCCACCTCAACCCTCAACAACTACCACCCTGATCAGTCAACATCCATAAACATCAAGGCAAGTTCCTCTACAAGCAAAAAATTATGACTCACCAAAGAGCAGATGATCAGTGGCATTTTTTAGCAATAAAGGTTTGTGTTGTTTTTGAGACAGAGTCTGGTTCTGTTGCTTGGGCTAGACTACATCATCATAGCTCACTGCAACCTCAAAACCTGGGCTCAAGTGACCTCCTGCTTCAGCCCCCCAAGTAGCTGGGACTACAGGCACATGTCATCATGCCCAGCTAACAGTTTTAATTTTTGTAAAGACTGGTTCTCACTATGTTGCTCAGGCTGATGTTGAACTCTTGGCCTCAAGTGATCTTCCCACCTCAGTCTGCCAAGTGCAGGGATTACAAGAATGGGCCATCATGCCCAGTCAATAAAGTTTTTTAATTTTTTTTGCAGTTTTTGGCCAGGGCTGAATTAGAATCCCCCACCTCCAGCATATGGGGCTGGCGCCCTACTCCTTTGAGCCACAGGTACCACACAATAAAGTATTTTTAAATTAAAATAGGTACATTGGCTCAGTGCCCGTAGCTCCGTGGCTAGGGTGCTGGCCACATACACAGGGGCAGGTGGGTTCAAACCCAGACTGGGCCTGCTAAACAACAATGACAACTACAACAAAAAAAAAGCCAGGCATTGTGGTGGGCACCTGTAGTCCCAGCTACTTGGGAGGCTGAGGCAAGAAAATCACTGAAGCCCAAGAGTTTTGACGTTGCTGTGAGCTGTGACACCACAGCACTCTACCAAGGGTGACATAATGAAACTCTATCTCAAAAAAAAAAAAAATGCACATTATTTTTTTAGACATAATGCTATTGTGTACTTAATACAGTACAGTACAGTATAAATATAACTTTTATGTGCACTGTGAAGCAAAAAAATTCATGTAACTCACTTTATTGAAATATTTACTTTACTACGATGGTCTGGAATGAAACCTGCAATAGATCCAAGGTATGCCTGAACTAAGGTACTCACAGGGTACAGCCATTACCTTTACCTTCGAACTATACATCCCAAACAATCTACAATGGAATCATTAGAGCACTGTGATCCCAGGTTCAAACTCTCATTTCACAAACCAAAGGATGAACTAACTAACTCAAACTCTCATTTCGCAAACCAAAGGATGAACTAATTAAGCAGGATCAATATATTTGGCCAAAGGTTAGTCCTAGTTAAGGATGTACCCTCCCTGCCACCACCTGTTTAAACTGTATCTCAGGCCATTTAAACTGCTCTCTCCCAGTCATGTGTGTGACCTGTGAAAGAGTGCTGCAGACCTGAGGCATAGTGTCTACTGGGCACTCAGGAGGGGATGTGAGGCCAGCATTGACCCTGTCCTTGGAAGAGCTATGTACACTAAACACACCATAGACTCACTGCTGCATTAAAAGCAATCACCGCTTTCAGAGTTAGAACTTCTCTTATGTAAGCAGCCTAAATTCATCCTGCTCCTCTATTTCTTTTTCTTTTTTTGAAACAGAGTCTCACTATGTCACCCTCAGTAGAGTGCTGTGACATCACAGCTCACAGCAACCCCAAACTCTTGGGCTTAAGCAATTCTCTTGCCTAAGCCTCCCCAGCAGCTGGTACTACAGGAGCCCACCACAACACCCAGCTATTTTTTTGTTGTGGTTGTCATTGTTGTTCAGCTGGCCCAGGCCAGGCTCGAACCTGCCAGCCCTGGTGTATGTAGACAGTACCGTAACCACTGTGCTAGGGGCGCCAAGCCTTGGTTTTGGTTTTAGAGACAGGGTCTTGCTCTATAGCCCTGGCTAGAGTACAGTGGAGTATAGGGCACCGCAACCCCAGACTCCTGAGCAGCTTCGAAATATAGGTCCACACCCAGCTTCAAAGATGATGCTTTCAAATGATAAAACTGAAACCAAGGAAAAGTACTACATAATTTTTTCTTACCTGTGACATATTTAAAATTTTCAGAGTGAAATTTTCTAATCCCGTGACATTTCTCTCCTCACAGTTCACCTTTGGGGATTTCAGACTTTCAGTGTTGTTAGAGTCCTCTGTCGGGGCTGGGTCCGATTCTGCCACTTCAGGCTCTGTGTAATACTCCTCTTCTCTGTCAGGGAAGTGAGCTCCAGCACTGTCCAGAGAGTAGAGGCTTTCTCGGAGGTTGCACCTCGAGTCCTCCCCTCCTCCAGCACCACAAGTGCCACCGCTGGGCTCTGAGCTGAGCTTATCCTCAGCCTCCCCAGGAATCACAGAAAGCATCACCATGCGATCGCCGTGGGTGTCCAGCACCGCATCAGCCTCTTCTGTGGCCACGTCCTGGCCCATCAGGTCATGCGGGGGCTCCTCCTCACTCAGGTACACAGCCCCCACATGGGGAGTGTGAGCAGGCTGCTCCTCGGACCATAAGTGACCGTGTTCTTCTGCAACTAAAACAAGCCGGCACAGTCACAGTCATATTTGACTTCAAAGTAAATGAACTCCAAAGAATTACAGTTGTCCTCAAATATGAAATTTTCTTCTCTGGAGAAAAAGTTATCCTTCCCATTTAACTCTCTGAGAGCCACCCCCTGTTCTCCAGATTAGAAAGGTTACAAGGGGGGAGATTGATGAATGCCAAATAAATAAGTAGACAAATATATAGCTTTACCCAATAGCTCAGTGAGTATGGTGCTGGCCATACATACCAAGGCTGGTGGATTCGAATCCGGCCCAGGCCAGCTAAAAAACAACAATGACAACTGCAACAACAACAAAAAATAGCCAGGTGTTGTGGCGGGCACCTGTAGTCCCAGCTACTTGGGAGGCTGAGGCAAGAGAATTGCTTAAGCCTAAGAGTCTGTGGTTGCTATAAGCACTCTACCGAGGGCAACAGAGTAAGACTTTGTCTCAAAAAAAAACCCAGAAAATATAATCACTTTAACATTTTCATTTGTTTGATAAGAATACCTAAGAAGGCCAGGCACGGTGGCTCAGGCCTGTAATCCTAGCACTCTGGTAAACTGAGGCGGGTAGACTGCTCAAGCTCAGGAGTTTAAGATAAGCCTTAGCAAGAGTTAAGACCTCGTGTTTACTAAAAATAGAAAAACTGGCTCGGCGCCTATGGCTCAATCAGCTAAGGTGGCGGGTTCGAATCCCCAGCCCAGGCCTGCCAAAACAACAATAATGGCTGCAACCAAAAAATGGCTGGGCGTTGTGGTAGGCGCCTGTGGTCCCAGCTACTTGGGAGGTGGAGGCAGGAGACTCGCTTGAGCCCAGGGGGATAGCTTGAGGCTCCATCTCAAAAAAAAATAAAAATAGAAAAACTAGCCAGGCATAGTGGCACACACCTGTAGTCCCAGCTACTTGAGAGGCTGAGGCAAGATAATCACTTAAGCCCAAGAGTTTGAGGTTGCTATGAGCTATGACACCACAGTACTCTACCCAGGGTGACAGAGACCTTGTCTCAAAAAAAAGAATACTGGACAGCGCCTGTGGCTCAAGGAATAGGGCACTGGGCCCATATACCAGAGGTAGCGGGTTCAAACCTGGCCCTGGCCAAAAGCTGCAAAACAAAAAAGGAATACCTAAGAAAATAATAATAGTTGTATTCAAGATTCTACTAGAGCAAACCTTCTTTGTATGCATTATAACAGCTCTGTGAGAGGGGCAAGACAAAGGATACACAGCCCACTTAATAGATGACTATGCTGAGGCCCAGAAGAGCTCACCGCATTGTACGGTGGCACACAGCAGGTAAGCGGCAGAGCCAGGTCTAGGAACACAGTCCTCTACCACTCCGGAGTGGGCCTTACCCTCCCTGCACGACACCGGGGAGGTGCTGAGCCACATGCTGGAGGAATGCTGCTGGGCCATGCAGCAGCTCCTTCCTGAGGTCGCCTCTGCCAGTTGGACTCTGTCCTGCCTGCCGCCTTTGGGCTGCTGCCCTTGGCAGTGTCGGAGCAGCAGCAGGAGAAAGAAGAGGAGGGCTTACCTCTCAACTTCAGAGCTAGAAGTGGGTGTTAGACAAAATGCACAGATAAGGGAAGAGTCCCTGTGACCATGACTGCCTTTGCAGACCCTGACAAGTCCTCTGAATCAACTAGGTTTCTTTTTTCCTTCCTTTTTTTTTTTTGGAGACAGTCTCACTCTGCTGCTGTTTGGGTAGAGTGCCTTGGCATCACAGCTCACAGCAACTTCAAACTCTTGGGCTTGAGCAATCCTCTTGCCTCAGTCTCCCAAGAAGCTGGGACTACAGGCACTGGCCACAAAACCCGGTTATTTTTAGAGATGGGGGGTGGGGGCTTGTTCTTACTCCAGCTGGTCTCAAACTCCTGAGCTCAAGCAATCTACCCTTCTCAGCCTCCCAGAGTACTAGGATTACAGCCATGAGCCACCATACCCGGCCTCAGCTAGGATTCTGCCAAGAAATAGCATATTTAACTTGGGCAATTTCAGGAGCATTTAATAATAGGACCAACAATGTGTGGACTGGGTGCAGAGAGAAACTAAGATCAATGGTAAAGTACACCAAGGCCAATAACAGCAGAGGGGATACAGGTACCGCTCACAGACATTAAGGATCCAGAGGAAGAAGCAATCACAGAACCTTGAAACAGCAAGGGCAACACAGAGGGCAGCCTTCTACAGGTCACCTTTATTAGGGGGACACAGGTAGGCGGTATTATACCCTGACCTCAGTCTCCCCTCATTCCAACCTAAAGGAAGCCAGAATTGAGGACAGCTGTTATTCCATACAGGGCACAGAACAGGGTGGAGAAACTGGAGAATGATCTTAGAGGCAAACAGAAGATATCCAGCACATGTCATTCCTTCTGTGAGGCTGATGGCTAAGTTCAGTGAGAATATAGAGGTTTGGTGGGGAAGTGAGGCAGAATGCTTGAATCATGGCTCCTCAACTTCTGGCTAGATGACCTTGGCAAGGGACTTACTGACTCTTGAGTCTCAGTTTACTCATCTATAAAACAGGAACAGTATTGGGAGGCCAAGATGAAGGATCACTAGAGGCCAGGAGTTTGAGACCAGCTTGGGCAACCTCATGGATACAAAAAAAATAAATTAGCAGGGCAGCGCCTGTGGCTCAAAAGGGTAGGGTGCCAGCCCTATGCCGGTGGTGGCGGGTTCAAACCCAGCCCTGGCCAAAAACTGCAAAAAAAAAAATAGCCAGGTATGGTGCCAAAAGTCTGTATTCCCAGCTTCTCAGGAGGCTAAGGCAGGAGGATCACTTGAGCTCAGGAGTTGGAGGCCTATGATCCTGCTCTGCCACCGCACTCCAGCCTGGGTGACCAAGTAAGACCCTGTTGCTGGGCAGAGGGTAGGGAACAATTAAAGATTAATAAAATGATGCTCCTAAAGCACTAAGCACAGCACCTGGCACACAGGCAATTGTGCTACTATTCCTTTTCTTACTCAGCTACAGTCTATTGACCTGCCTCCTTCCAAGACACCCCAGGGAAAGACAAGATCCTATTTCTCTTAACATCCAAATGCAAGAAGAAAAAAAAAGATCCAAATGCAAGCAAAGCCAAAGGATAGGGACTGTAGTATGACAGTTAGGAGTGGGGTAAAGGAACAGTGAGAGGAAGGCCCCCACACCCAATCTCAGCCATACCTCTGAGAGCATGCCC
Source organism: Galagoides demidoff (assembly GCA_963574575.1). Taxonomy (NCBI): domain Eukaryota; kingdom Metazoa; phylum Chordata; class Mammalia; order Primates; family Galagidae; genus Galagoides; species Galagoides demidoff. The sequence continues at coordinate 7,803 of CAUYQV010129269.1, forward strand.
TGGCAAGCTGGGGGGTTACCCAAGGAATCGCCAGTGTTTCTCATGTATTTCCTTCATACAGAGATCTGAGCAAAGGTGGCCTCCTTAAGAAAGTGGTCCAGGAGAGCGGACTCCAGCATGGGCTTTAAAGTTAGAGAGACCAGCTCTGCCATTTACCAGAAGCACAAACTTAGGCAGACTGCTTGGCCTCTCTGAGCCTCAGCCTCTTCATTTGAGAAACGCAGGCACTACTGGAACTGATCTTACCGGGTTAGTGGGGGATTAAATGAGATAATGAAGCACTATGCACAGTTCCTGGCTCTTAATAAGGCCACAATAAGTGTTGGCTATTTGTTACAATTATGATTATCAATAACTAGCTCATCACAAGAGGGTATGCCTCAGCAGGACTTAAAACACGGTCCCTCCTGGCTAACAGACACATGCTGAACGGGGGCTTAACATCGACGGCTCCCACGCGGGCCGCCCGGGCCGCCCGCCCCGCCGTGCCACTCCGGTGGACCACGAGTGGGCAGCACACCTGGGGAAAGAGATCCGGGAAAGAGATCCGGGACAGGCTCCGGGAGCGCATCAGGAAGATGGGAATGGCGCATCTCTGGCTTCGCGCGGTAATGAGAGCTGCCCAAGTGGACCTCACCTAGCCCGGTAATTTCACATCCCGCCACCTGCCTTCCCTGGCCCCAGCTCTGGCCCAGGCCCAGCCCGCACTTACCCTCCACACCGCGGGCAAGAAGCCCCAGCGCCCACAGCAGTAACTGCCACCAGCCAAGAAGCCGCATGGCGCGGGGCGGGTGGCGGCTGGAGGCCGGGACCACTACCCAAGCCGAAGGGCAACGGGCGCACCGTGACGCGAGTCGCGCTCCCAGCTGAAGGAAGGCTGGGGGAGGAGAGGCGAGGAGCGCGGGCGCGGCCCCGCGCCGCCATCTTGGAAGCTGGCAGCAGCCTCGGGCGCCATTTTGGAATCGGGCGGACGGCCTCTGGACGGTGGCGCGCGCCGTCGGTCTAGAGGAGCCCAGCACTGGGCCTTGCAAGTTCTCTCGAACTCTACTGACCCTAACCTAAAGTCTACAGGAGGAATCCCGCAGAGACCCGTGATTTCCTTTCTAACCCCACAAGTCAGGGCCTGGCTGCTAGGAACACAGCGCCCTTGCAGCGCTTTATTCCCAGACCCTAAAGGCCCAGAAGCTTTAATCAAGTGCGCCATGGAGGTGCAGAACTGCTGGAGGCTGTAAATGTTCACATCACTTCCTCCTCCCATGCTACCTTACCTGGAGTTGACAGAACCAGGTACCCAGTTAAATTAGAATTTCACATAAACAATTTTTTACCATAAGGAACATGTCTTACAGCTGGTTATGAAGTGTCATAACAGAGCAAAAGGTGTTGATTGGTTGGTTTCACCTGCAGGGCAATCTTCCCCTTTTAACCGCCCACCAGGGCTGGGACCCTGAGCCTGGCTCTACTGGGTCATGGTGAAGGTGGAGGCACCCCAGCATAACGCTAAGGAAGGACTTAGAATGAAGATAACCTAGAGGGGGAGGGGAAGTGTGCAACTGAGGAACAGGACTCTGCATTCCCAAGCAAAGGCACAGAGGTGGAGTGTAAGAGAAAATTCCTGGAAAGAATAGAGAGGATGACCCCATTTTATTCCCAGTTACAGTATTTTGGCAGGGAGGGCCTACTAAAATAAAATAGATCAAGTTTTGAGCAGCCAAATCAGTGGAGTGCTAAATGGTGCAGTATGGCTTTTGAATTTATTATGAGTTGAGAAAAATGGGAATGGATTTCAAAGATCTTATATATCTCATATAACCAATAAATTGGTTAAATGGTGATGTTAAGGGGAACTTGGGCTGTTTGCTCATGTGCTGAATCTCAACTCTAGCACTTAACAGTAGTATAGAGTCAGCAGATTAGGTAACCTTTCTTTAAATTCAGTTTCTTCATCTGTAAAATGAGGATGAAATTATAGAATTATGAAAAAAATGAGATATAAGGTGATGAGTGTAGTGCCTAGTACACAGTAACACTTCAAAGTGGTAGCCATTGTTAACCAAATTATATAATTCTACCAGAGCAACCATATCCCCTTGTACCCACCACAGAGAGACTGTTAGACCAGAAAGATGCATCATTACTTTGACCCCATAGATGATTCTTTATGGTCTAAACAGGCTACCATGGTTTTGCTACAGTAACTACTCCAGTGCTATTTTGTGGATTCAGAATGGTCTGAGACTGGACATGGATGCAAGAGCCCATAGTTCTAGAGCAGGGGTAGGGAACCTTTTCATGTTAAGAGGCTGCACTGATTAATGGTAATCAAATAAGGCCATATTCAAGAACTTCAAACTTAGAAATATTTTAAAATGTACATTATCTTGGATAGCGCCAGCCCCATATACCAAGGGTGATGAGTTCAAGCCTGGCCCCAGCCAAACTGCAACAAAAAAATAGCCTGGCATTGTGGCAGGTGCCTGTAGTCCCAGCTATTGGGGAGGCTGAGGCAAGAGAATTGCCTAAGCCCAAGAGTTGGAGGTTGCTGTGAGCTGTGACACCACGACACTCCACTGAGGTTGACAGAGTGAGACTCTGTCTTTACAAAAAAAAAAGAAAGAAATGAAAAGGGTTTTTTTTCGTTTTCTTTTTGTTTTTTTTTAGACAAAGACTCAAACTGTTGCTCTGAGTAGAGTGCTATGGCATCATAGCTCACAGCAACCTCCAAGTCTTAGGATCAAGCAATACACTTTCCTTAGTTTCTATTTTTAGTAGAGACAGGGTCTCGCTTTTCTCTCAGGCTGATCTCAAATCTGTGAGCTCAAGCAATCTACCCGCCTCTGTCTCCCAGAGTGCTAGTATTATAGCCATGAGCCACCATGCCTGGCCAAGTTGAAAAGTTATTAGGGCAGTACCTGTGGCTCAGTGAGTAGGGTGCTAGCCCCATATACCAATGGTGGCAGGTTCAAACCCGGCCCCTGCCAGGCGTTGTGGCAGGCATCTATAGTCCCAGCTACTCAGGAGGCTGAGGCAAGAGAATGGCTTAAGCCCAGGAGTTGGAGGTTGCTGTGAGCTATGATGCCATAGCACTCTACCAGGGGCAATAAAGTGAGACTCTGTCTTTACCCAAAAAAAAAGAAGAAGAAAAGAAAAGTATTTATTAATTTTAAATTTAACTTTTTTTAAATTGATTGCAATGACTTTATTTTAGTGGCTTTCTAAGCCCCCCAAAGGGTCTCCTTAGACAGGGCTGGCAGCCAGTCAACTATCTTCACAGTGGAGTCCTAATTACTTAATTCTGTTTTGTAGATCATAAAGGTTCCTTCCAATGATCTCTTCTTCCATTTCCTCAAATCAGCTTACACATTCTGAAAGTATATGCTAATACTTTCTAATAGTTGGGGCCATAACATCTTCCTTATTCACCCTCCTCCTCTTCTGGCACAGAGTTTGTGTTTGAAGTAGATCGCTTTTTCATCTTCGCTATCATTAATCTTTTCATTATTTTCTTGTTTCTCTTAGCTCAGTCATGGCATAACATATTATATTCTAGGCCTGGGGATGGGAAAATGCAGGTTGGTAACAGGAAGAGGGAAATCATCCTCCTGGGAGTGGCAGGTACCCAGGCCTGGCCTGCATGAAACTGTAGGCAGACCCAACCCTCTGTGTCTGTGAGGAGATCCTCACCATGGATCACACACCACCTGATGCCAGAAACTGTTGTCAAAAAGGCTCAGCAGAAGCAGGAATGGACTGTGAATTCACAGTCCTAGGCTGACCAGATTTTGCAACAAGTCTTGCCCATGATGCCACTGCAGACTCCTGAGCTGATGTTATCACTTCCACTCTATTGAGTTCTTCTGTTTTCACAGTCATCTTGGACCTTTCCTGAGATCTTGCTATCTTGGTCTCTGCCTTGAGTTTCTTTGAACATGAACGTAATCTGGCCTCCTTTGGTGTTTCAGGAATTTCACATTTCTGTTCAGGAAAGGCATGCTCCTGAAGCCTCAGAAAAACTTCTGTTTTCTTGCCATCAGTACTCAACTTGAGTTGCTGGCAGCAGTTCTGTGAAGTGCCACATCATTAATGGGAGGCAAAACGGTTGGCAAGGGAAGATCAGGTTTTTACATCTAGCTTTTGCATAGCTTTTGATTGTTTATTTTTGATTGAAGGTTTTTTTGTTTGTTTGTTTTGGTTTTTTTGGCTACAGCACCCAGCTATTTTTTTTTTCTTTAGAGACAGGCTCTCGCTCTGGCTCAGGCTGGTCTCAAACGTGAGCTCAAACAACCTACCTGAGTCAGCCTCCCAGAGTGCTAGGATTACAGGCGTAATCCACCACGCCCAGCCAGCTACATATTTTTCAAATGATTGCATATATCATCCTGGTGATCAGTGACTTTTGCTAACTGAGGAAATGTTCATCTGACATTTCCTTTTGAAGAACTGTTTTGAAAAAAGATAGGTTTTATTTTTGAAGTGTTTAGATTTCAGCCACATAACATATATAGACTTAGTTTTACCTTGCAAAGAAATATTCAAGTCATTTTTATTTGACATATCATACAGGAATGCTGCATTCCTGTAGAAATCTTCTTTCAGTAATTTACACTACTGATTCTGTACTTCATAAAATGTAACTATCTGTTCTCACAGAGATAAAATTTTGGCTAACACCTGTCCTTTCAATAGCCAACCTACTTCAGATCCAAGTTGAAGACTTATTCAACTTTAGCATTTTAGGAAACTGACGTACCATGTTGCATTAGCACAAATATAGTTAACAATAGGCGCCAGCCACGTACACCTAAGGTGGCGGGTTCGAATCCCCAGCCTGGGCCCGCCAAACAACAATGATGGCTGCAACCAAAAAATGGCCAGGCGTTGGGTGTCGGGCACCTGTGGTCCCAGCTACTTGGGAGGCAGAGG
>CAUYQV010129271.1:0-33238 GCA_963574575.1 Galagoides demidoff
TACAATGGAATAGTATACTAGTACACGTGACAATATGGATGAATGGTACAGATATTACATTGAGTCCAAGATGTGAGACACAAAATAGTATATACTATATGATTCCACTTTATATCCATGTCAAACATAGGGACAACTAAATCCTTATAGAATTCAGAATACTGGTTTATCTCAAGGGGAGAGGAATTATAGTCTGTAAAGGTGCATGAAACAACCTTATAAGATGCCAAAAATGTCTTCCAAAGTGACTTTGACATTCTGTATTCCCCCAGTAATATACACGGTGGCCATAAAGTTCATGTGAATTTTGCACATGAACTTTATGGCCACCTGGTATAAGAGACTAAGTTGCTCTGCAAGCTCATTGAGATTCAGGATTTTCATATTCAGTATTTTTTGTTTGTTGGTCTGTCTTTGTTTGCTTCAGCCATTCTAATAGGTGTCCTCTTCTATCTGCCCTTACGAAATACGTTGAACATCTTTTTGTGTGTTTCTCATACATTTCTCTTCTTAAAAAAGTGTTCCATCGTATATCCTTCTTTTTTTTTTTTTTTTTTGCAGTTTTTGGGTGAGGCCGGTCTTGAACCTGCCACCTCTGGCATATGAGGCTGGCACCCTACCCATTGCACCCCAGGCTCCGCCCTGTTTCCCCCATTTTTAATCAGATTGTTGACTTTTACACTGTTGAGTTTTGGGAGTTCTAGATGTCTCGTATTCATGTCTTCATTCGATGTGCCATTTACAAATAATTTCTCCCATATTGTGTCTTGTCTTTTCATTCTCTTAGCACTGTCTTCTGAAGAATACAAGCTTCTAAATTTGATGAACTCCAATTTACCTTCTTTTATTTTATTTTATTTTATTTTATTTTATTTTAAACAGAGTCTAATTTTGTCACCACTGGCAGAGTGCCCTGGTGTCATCGTTCATATCAACCTCCAACTCTTGGACTCAAGCGATTATCTTGCCTCAGCCTCTGGAGTAGCTGGGACTACAGGCACCCACCACAATGCCCAGCTATTTTTGCAGATGGGGTCTTCCTCTGGCTCAAACTGTTGTGGAACTCGAGAGCTCAGATGATCTACCCACCTTGGCCTCCCAAAGTGCTGGGATAATACACATGAGTCACCACTCCTGGGCCTGACCTAATTTTATGTTTATGTATTGTGCTTTTGGTGTCATAGCTAAGAAGTCTTTGTCTAATCTTAGGTTGCAAATGATTTTTCTCATTTCCTTCCAGGAGTTTTATAATACCATTAGTTCTATTAACCTCTTTGTGTCAATTTTTATACATGTGCGAGATATAGATCAAAATTTATTGTTTCTAAGTAGATATCCAGTTCTTTCCCTACTGAATTGTCTTGACAACTTTATCAGAAATCAGCTGTACATATATGGCTGGGTCTAGCTCTAGAATTCTACATTCAGTCCCCTTCATCAACAGTTGGGCCTCTGTATCTGTACTCTCTGCACTGCAGATTCAAGCAACTACATATTGAAAATATTTAGGGGTAAAACAATGATAATAATGATATAATAAATAAACAATTATAACAAATATTTAAATACAGTATAATAACTATTTACATGGAATTTTCATTGTATTAGGTATTTGTGAATGAAAGTAACAAAGGTTAGAAGCTGTATTTGCTCATTTTTGCTTGGCAGCTTGATTTCGCAAAGCCTCTAACTCTGTGACTACATGCAGATGACTGGAAGGATGCCTTGAAGACAAAACAAGATAGAGCACATGCCTTACCTCATGTCTTCTTGCCTGAATCACTGTATTCTTTAAAAGATAAATGGGGTTACTGATTATGCCTCTGTCATCTGTAACCTCATGTACTTTTACATGCAAATCTTGGTGCTATTTTGGTTTAATGTCATTTCTTTGCAAGTTTTACATGTTTGCATGTATGAACCCTCTATCATGTGTACATAAGCATTGGCTGAAATACCATGCTGAAGTAGTTGAATAGAACTTCTCTAATGGGCTGCTCCCTGGGTATAGGCCTCAGTGTACAGTCCTCAATAAGACATTGGAATAAAACTAAGTTTAATTATTTAAAATCTTGATTTTTTTCTTTAGTCTGCATATTATAAGTAATCTAGATATGATTTAAAGTATATTGGAGGTTGTACACAGGTTATGCCATTTTATATAAGTGACTTAAGCCTTTTCAGATTTTGATATTTCCTGGGATCTGGAAATCAGTCCCTTGGGAACACCAAAGGTGGGGATATTTGTCACATTGCCTTAATTACTGCTAGTTTGTTACAAATTTTGAAATCAAAATAGTATTAGTCCTTCATCTTATTTCTTCTATTTTGAAGCTGTTTTTGCTAGTGTATGTACTTGGCATTTCCCTATGAATATTAGAATCAATTGGTTTTTATTTATAAAACCATTTTCTGAGACTTTCGAATTCATGTTTTAATTTCAGAAGAATTAACATCTTAATGTTGAGTCTTCCAACTCATGGACATATATAACTCCATTACTTAAATATTCTGTAATTTATGTAAGGAATCTGTAGTTTACAGTGTATGAGTCCCATGTATTTTGTTATAGTTACCCCACATGATTATTATATTTTCATGATTTTTTTTTTTTTTGTGACAGAGTCTCACTATGTGGGCCTTGGTAGAGTGTCGTGGTGTGACAGCTCACAGCAACCTCCAACTCTTGGGCTTAAGCAATTGTCTTGCCTCAGCCTCCTGGAGTGGCTGGGACTACAGGCGCCTGACACAATACTTGGCTATTTTTTGGTTGCAGTTGTCATTGTTTAGCAGGCCTAGGCCAGGCTCGAACCCTCTGGCCCAGGTGTGTGTGGCCAACACCCTCACCGCTGAGCTACAGGCACGGAGCCAGGGTTATGGAAGTCTTGGAGAACAGGGTACTATGCACTTCTACACTGTTCACACAGACTCCTCAGTAAAAGTATGGGAGAAACTGTGCCCTGACTCCTTATACTAAGATGTTTTCCCTTAAGCTTGTTTTCTGCTTACCCTGACATTTTGCGTAAACTTGTTTTCTGCATAGGAGAACTTAAGAGTCTCAAGGATGGTATCTGTGTGAGCTGTGTAAATGCAGGAAGCAGAAGGCTGGCTTCCAGAAGAGAGTGAGTTCGTGATGTATGACAATAGTAGGCCAATGGCTATGGTAAGGATAGCACTCCAAAGGTCACTTGACATCAGAGGCAAGGACTTGCTTAAGGTCTATGGTTTTACAAAAATAAGTTGGAGACATATTGTCTACTGTTTTCCACATCCGTCCTTTTACTGCTGATTTGTGATAAGTGATTTCATCCAATTCTTTTTGCTTTATGACTTGAGGTTAGCTCGTAGGACTCCATCAGAGCTTCTGAGTCCCCTACACAGATAATCTGCATTAAATATCTTCATTCCTCACACAAAACTACTTCGTAAAAGGGTGCTACCAGAATAATTAAATGTGATATATCATTCCTCCTCCAATCCAAAATCCCAATATGCCCTTTATGAATTTTTTTATTAAGTCAAATACACATAGATCATGAATACATTCATGCATTTGTGGGATACAATGTCCTGATTTTTTTTATACAATCTAACGTGGTCAAAACAATCAGCATAGCTTTAACCTCATTTACTTGATTATTGTGCCAAACATCTATTTTCTACACTTGACAGATTTGACTTGTACTCTTGTCATAAGCTCCATAGGTGTGATCCTGCCTTTTACTCTCCCTCTGTCAAACTTCCCCCCACCCCTCCCTTCCCACTCCATTTCTCTCCTTCAATCTGGACTATAGCTGTATTCTATCTTTCATAAGAAAGTGTGAGTAAATATAAGTAGGTTTCATAGAAGTACTGAGTACATTGGATACTTTTTTTTTTCACAGTCTCATTTTGTCGCCCTCCATAGAGTGCCCTAGTGTCACTGCTCACAGCAACCTCAAACTCTTGGGCTTAAGTGATTGTCTTGCCTCAGCTTCCCAAGTAGCTGGGACTACAGGCACCTACCACAATGCCCAGCTATTTTGTTGTTGTTGTTGTTGCAGTTGTCATTGTTTAGCAGGCTCGGGCTGGGTTCGAACCCTCCTTCCTTAGTGTATGAGACCAGCACCCTACCCACTGAACTACTGGCGCTGCCCTCATCTATTTCCTAATAGTAGGGAATTTAATGAAGCCAAATGTATTTTCTTCGCCTCTTGAGATGGTCATATGGATTTTTTCTTCATATTAGCTCTCTATTGCTGTCGTAACATATTACCACAAATTTGGTGTTTTAATACAACACAAAGTTCTCATCTTACCACTTTGTAGGTCAGAGGTTTGATATGGGTCTTACTAGATCAAAGTCATACAGAGTATTGGGGACCTACTTTCCTTTCTGGAGAACCTAAGGGATAATCTTTATCCTATTTATTCAGGCTATTGGCAGAATTCAGTTCCTTGTAGTAGTAGGAGTGAGGTACTATTTTCTTGCTCTATGAAAGGAAGACTATCCTCATCCTTATTGATTTATGGTCCATTTCCTACATTTTGAAAATCAGCAGTGGTGGTTCATATCTCTCTCATGTGTCATCTCTGTCACCTACTATGACTCTTCATACTTGTAAAAGCTCAGCCAAGCACGATGGCTTCTGCCTGTAAACCTAGCACTTTTGTTGTTGTTCTTAATGTTGTTGTTTTGTTTTGGGACAGAGTCTCAAACTGTCGCCTTGGGTAGAGTACTATGGTGTCATAGCTCATAGCATCCTCTAACTCTTAGTCTCCAGTGCTTGTCTTGCTTCAGTTTTTTTATTTTCAGTAGAGACAAGGTCTTGCTTTTTGATCAGGTTGGTATCAAACTCGTGAGCTCAAGCAATACATCTGCCTCAGCCTCCCAGAGTACTAGGATTACAGGCGTGAGCTACCATGCCTGGCCTAAATCTAGCACTTTTGGAGGTCTAGGCAGGAGAATTGCTTGAACCTAAGAGTTTAAGGCTACAGCCTGGGTGAGAGAAGGAGACTCTATTTAAGAAAAAAAAAAGTGAGTGTAATTAGATCATCAAGGATAATCTGCCTATTGTAAGTGCAACAGATTATTAATCTTAGTTCTATCTGCAACCTTCATTCTCTTTTACTTTATATTGTCAGTTTCTGGAAATTAGGATGCAAACATCTTTGGGGGATCATTATTCTTTGTACTAAAGTTTGCTTTTTGGTTATTGTAGTAAAAATGACTGATTTTTGATTGCTAAAGCAACCATGCTTCCCCGAGACAAACTTTATTTAATCACAGTGTATGATCCTTTTAATATACCAGATTGGGCAAATGGATAAATGAATTATGGCATATTCAAACAATGGTATACTATACTAGTATATGTGACAATATGGATGAATGGTACAGATACTACATTGAGTCCAATATGTATGAGACACAAAATAGTATATCCTTTATGATTCCACTTTATATCCACGTCAAAAATAGGCACAACTAAATGCTTATAGAATTCAGAATACTGGTTACCTCAAGGGAGGAGGAATTATAGTCTGTAAAGGTGCATGAAACAATCTTATAAGATGCCAAAAATGTCTTCCAAAGTAAATTTGATATTCTGTATTCCCACCAGTAATATACAGGGTGGCCATTAAGTTCATGCGAATTTTGCACACAAACTTTATATCCACCTGGGACAAGGGATTAAGTTGCTCTGCAAGCACATTGAGACTCATTATTTTCAGATTTAATATTTTTTGTTTGCTTCAGCTATTCTAATAGTTGTCCCCTGATATCTGCACTTACTAAGTATGTTGAACATCTTTTTTTATGTTTGTCATACATTTATCTTCTTAGTGAGGTGTTTCATCATATATTTTCCCCATTTTTATCAGGTTTTTGACTTTTACACTGTTGAGGTTTGAAAGTTCTATATGTCCCATATTCATATCTTCATTCCATATGACATTTACAGGTATTTTCTCCCATATTGTGTCTTTTCTTTCCATTCTCTTACCACTGTCTTCTGAAGACTACAAGCTTTCAAATTTGATGAGCTCCAATTTAACTTACTTTGTTTATTTTATTTTATTTAAGACAGAGTCTCATTTTCTCACACCCAGGAAAGTGCCCTCATGTCATAGCTTACAGTAACCTCCAACTCTTGGACTCAAGTGATTGTCTTGTCTCAGCCTCCCAAGTAGCTAGGACTACAGGTGCCCACCACAATTGCCCACCTATTTTTAGAGATGGGATATACCTCTTGCTTACGCTGGCCTTGAACTCGTGAGCTCAGGCGATCCACCCGCCTTGGCCTCCCAAAGTGCTGGGATGACATACATGAGCCACTGAGCGCAGCCCTGAACTAATTTTATTTTTATGCATTGTGTTTTTGGTGTCATAGCTAAGAAGTCTTTGTCTAATCTTAGGTTGCAAATGATTTTTCCCATTTTCTTCCAGGAGTTTTATAATACCATTAGTTCTATTAACCTTTTTGTGTCAATTTTTATACATGGTGAGAGATATAGATCAAAATGTATTGTTTCTAAATAGATATCTTGTTCTTTCTCTGTCATTTTTGAAAGGATTAGCTTTTATCTACTGAATTGTCTTGACAACTTTAAGAGAAATCAGCTGTGCATATATTGCTAGGTCTAGCTCTAGAATTCTACATTCAGTCCCATTCATCAACAGTTGGGCCTCTGTATCTGTAGTCTCTGTACTTGCAGATTCAAGCAACCACATATTAAAGCATTTCAGTGGGGCGGCACCTGTGGCTCAAAGGAGTAGGGTGCTGGCCCCATATACCGGAGGTGGGGGTTGAAACCCGGCCCCGGCCAAAAACTGCAAAAAAAAATTCGGTGGTAAAACCAATAAAAATAATGATATAACAATATAAAGTTACAACAAATTTTTATTTATTTATTTATTTTTGAGAATTTAATCATGAATTCATTTATTGACTTTTATCTTATTTTATTTTTTTATTTTTTGTTTGAGACAAAGTCTGCCTCTGTCACCCAGGGTAGAGTTGCAGGGTCTCAGCCTAGTGCATAGCAACCTCAAATGCGTGGGCTCAAGCAAGCCTCCCAAGTAGCTGAGACTACAGGTGCCCACCACCATGTCCTGCTAATTTTTCTATTTTTGTTATGAGAGGTCTTGTTCTTTCTTGCTTAGGTGGCTATACAGTATAGTAACTATATACATATATATGGCATTTTCATCGTATTAGGTATTTGCGAAAGAAAGTAACAAATGTAAGAAACTGTATTTGCTCATTTTTACTTGCCAGCTTAATTTCACAAAGTCTCTAACTCTGTGATTACATGCAGATCACTGGAGGAACACTTTGAAGACAAAACAAGCTAGAGGACATGCCTTACCCCCATGTCTCTTGCCTGAATCACTATATTCTTTAAAAGATAAATGGGGTTAGTGATTATGCCTCTGTCTTCTGTAACCACTTGTACTTTTACATGCAAATCTTCATGTTATTTTGGTTTAATGTAACTTGTGAGCAAATTTCACGTGGTTGCATGTACGAACCCTCTATCATCTGTGCATAAGCATTAGGCTGAAATACTGTGCTGACATGGTTCAATAGAAAGAACTCTCATGGGCTGCTCCCAGCATATTGGCCTCAGTTTACAGTCCTAATTAACACTGTGGCATAAAAATAACTTTAATTCTTTAAAATATTGATTTTTTCTTTAGTCTACATATTGTGAGAAATCTAGATATGATTTAAAGTATATTGGAGATTGTACATTGGTTATATGCAAATATTATGCCATTTTATATAAGTGACTTAAGCCTTTTCAGATTTTGGTATTTGCTTGGATCTAGAAATCAGTCCCTTCGGAGCACCAAAGGTGACATTGTCTTAATTACTGTAAGTTTCTTACAAATTTTGAAATCTAAATAATGTTAGTCCTTCAACTTATTTCTTCTATTTCAAAGCTGTTTGTGCTAGTGTATGTACTTTGCATTTTCCTATGAATATTAGAATCAATTAGTTTTTATTTATAAAACAATTATCTGGGACTTTTGAATCCATACATCAATTCGGGAAGAATGAATATCTTAATAATATTGAGTCCTCCAACTCATGGACATATATAACTCTATTACTCAAATATTCTGCAATTTATGTAAGGAATGTTCTATAGTTTCCAGGGTATGAGTCCCTGGGTATTTTGTTATATTTACCCCTCATGGTTTTTATATTTTTATGATTTTTTTTTGAGAAAGAGTCTCATTATGTTGGCCTTAGTAGAGTGCCCGTGGCATGACAGCTCACAGCAACCTCAAACTCTCAAGCTTAAGGGATTTTCTTGCCTCAGACTCCCAAGTGCCTGGGAATACAGGCACCTGCCACAACGCCCAGCTATTTTTTGGTTGCCATTGTAATTGTTTGGCAGGCCTGGGCTGTGTTTGAATCTGCCAGCCTCGGTGTATACGGCAGTGCCCTCCTCACTGAGGTATGTGTGCCTAACCAATTTTTATGATTTTTTTCAGTTTTAAATTTCCTTTGTTTGTTACCAGTAATATACTTGATTTTTGTATATTCATATATGTTCTGGAACCTTGCTAAACTCACTTCTTAGTCCTAGTAATTTTTTATAGATGTAGAAAACCTGTTTTCTATATACATGATCCTGTGGTGTATGAATAACAGATATTTGACTTCTTCTTGTCCAATCCAGATGCTTTTCTTCTTCTTTCTTTATTTTTATTGTGCTCTGTAGAACCTCCAATGCAATATTTCATGGATGTGGTGAGAGTGCTGTTCTTGATCTAAGAGTGAAAAGCATTTTGGCTTTCACCTTTTAAGTATGATTGCTATAAGTTTTTGATAGATTTCTTTCCTTATACTTAGGAATGCCCTTCTATTTTTAGTTTGATGAGTTCTTATTAGGAACCATATGACACAGATATTATTGTTCAGGCATTTATCTAAAAAAATTGAAAACATATGCTCACACAAAAATCTGTACGTGAACGTTTATAGATTATTCATTTCTCATTGCCAAAACCTGTAAACATGCCAAATGTCTTTCAACAGGTGAATGTATCATCAAACTGTTATAGCCATACTGTGACAGACTTTAAGGTGGCCCCCACCATCCCAACCTCCTGATCAATCCTTTGTGTGTAGGTGGGGATTGTGACTGTCTTCTAACCAACAGAATATGCAAAAGTGATAAGATGTAATAACTCTCACGGTTGTGTTACATTATGCATGACGCCATCTTGTAAGCAAACTCCCTCTCCTCCTGGCCTTGAAGAAATAAGCTGTAGTGTTGTGAACACAACTATAGATAAGTCAATGTAGCAGAGAATTACGGGCAGCTTTTATAACAAATTAAGAGATTCCTTAACATTTAACCCTCCTTACATTAACTGTTCATGGAGCATTACTCCTTGATTATGCTTCTCTGGATTACATTTATTAATATTTGGGGCTTATCTAGTAATGTTGCAAAGGAACTATGTCTGCGGCCAAGGAGCCAGTACTATAGCAGAGAGATGCACGAAGAAGAGGGAAATGTGTTCATGGAACCTCATTCTAGTGGAGTCCAGAACCAAAGGTTTCTGAAAGAATGTGCAAGGGCTGAGTGAGAAGGCAGGGGTAGGTGCAGAAGGAGACTGTCTTCACTGCCAAAATTTGGACTACTAACATCCTCTCCTAGTGAGCTCTACCCTCTAGCTACACCGCCAGATGTCCTGGCCTCTTCTACTCTCCGGTTCCTCTCTCACACCGCTTTGGGAATCATAGCCCCCGGCCCCTCCGACTCGACCCCGCCCCTCACATTAGACTCTCCCCCAGGTCCTCCCCTTCCCCTGCTTGTGCCCCGACGCATCTGCGCAGTAGCAACTACGCGTGAGTGTGCCAGAGCCCCGCCCATGGCCTGACCTACGACAGGCCTGAGCCCGCCTTCCTGGACACGTATTTCCGGCGACGCCTTGATGCTGACCTCTGCAGAGCCCAGTGCAGCCCAGCGGAGCACGGCAAAGCAAACGCAGCACAATGGATGGTCGGGTGCAGCTGATAAAGGCCCTTCTGGCCTTGCCCATCCGGCCCGCGACTCGTCGGTGGAGGAACCCGATTCCGTTTCCCGAGACGTTTGACGGCGATACCGACCGACTCCCCGAGTTCATCGTGCAGACGGGCTCCTACATGTTCGTGGATGAGAACACGTTCTCCAGCGATGCCCTGAAGGTGACGTTCCTCATCACCCGCCTCACCGGGCCGGCCCTGCAGTGGGTGATCCCCTACATCAAAAAGGATAGCCCCCTCCTCAACGATTACCGGGGCTTCCTGGCCGAGATGAAGCGGGTCTTTGGATGGGAGGAGGATGAGGATTTCTAAGCCGGGAGCGTGTGGTCTGAGGAGGGTTCTCTGCGCCAGTCGCCACGGCCAGGGTAGCTACCAGCGCGCCCTCCTGCCACCCCCCTCTTTGAGTCGCTATGATCTCCCATGCGCTTCTGTCCCCTCCTGTGTCGCGCTTGCCTTTGTTTCAGGAATAGCACTCCAGGCTAGCGCTGCTGTCTCTGGGCCTCACTCGGGAGCGCGCCGCTGCCCTTTCCTGCCAGTCCAGCCCCTCTCATGCCATTTGGACGCTGTCCTGTGTTCCAACTGCAAGCTGGGCTCCTGTCACACGCTGGACAGACCACCCACATCCGGCCGCTGTCCACCCCCACGCCCCCGGCCACACTGCCAGACTACTGCGTCATTCTGCCTGCACACCTGCGCTGCCTCTGCTACTGCTGTTGCTGCCCACGGCACCCCACTACCAGACTGCTACTCTTAGTGATTTGGACTCACCTGTAAGGTATCTGAGCTGAAGAGGCCAGCCAGCCTGTCACCTTCAGCAGGATCCATTTCCTTTGGACTCCCAGAAAACTCTTTATGTTCCTGCCAGATGGCTGCCAGGACCCAGGTGCGCTTGGTGGCCAAATCCAGTCACTCATTTTCTCCCATGGACTAGTTATTTTTGCTCTGAATCCATTTCTTGTCTCAGTTTGCAGCTGTCTCTGACGTGTGCCTTTTGTTCAACACAAGAACCCCTGCACTCTGCCCTATACAAATGTCTTTTCCCTATTTTCAATAAATGCCAGACACTATTGAAAAAGAATTGAGTCTCAATGAATATGGCATCTTTCCCTCCGTTGTCCTGTCAGTGAGGATGATATCTTGTTCAAAATAGTATGCCAGTGGCTAATGTTTTCTCTTGCATTATAAATTGATTTTGTGGTGGTCCTGGGGATGGAGGCCTTACTAGTAACCAACCATCCAGTGCCAAATGAAGATTCTTTTAAAAACTAGTCAGATTTATGGACTTAGGAAATAGATCTTGATCCAGTTTTGGCCAAGACAATGTGAAGAATGTGGAAAGGTTTTTTGAAATAGGTGTCCATATTTTCAAAAACTGCCTGAGAGGACACATGCCAAATTATTACCATAAATCCCACATGGTCAAGTTTCCCTAATGGGCAGAATAAAAGTTAATACTTCTTACTGCCTCTCTACAGGTGAACCTCTTAAATGTACAATGGTGTAAAAAGCTTCTCCATCAACTATTAGATAGTCAAATTTGTTGGTCAAATTTAAATATTCCAGTAGAGTCAAAGATTCCTCAGATGGACTCATTGTACAGAACTTGTGTTGTGATATTGGAAGGTCATGCATCCAACTCTCGGCCTTATTTCTTATTTGTGTAATTTTCCCAGAAAAAAAGTATAAAGGTAGCAAAGTCTGACCTTAGTTCATACATGGATTAGCTTGATATGGGGGTGGAAAAAAATGGACTGTGATTGTACTGCAAAATAAAACTAATGCTTACAGACCCCCAATGCTTATACTTCTCTGTCCTCTGCTATGGGGGGATTGGATACTTTGGCTTTCACCTTTATCTTAAATTGGTGACTAATCACCTATAGCCTTCCATGGTCAGTGGTTCATCAATAGCCTCTAGTAATAACTATTCAATTGCATAATCTTTACAATTATTGTTTCCTCTGAACCTCTTGAATTCTTGAGATATTGCACCTGCCAGTAAATTTCCCTCCATTGGTATCTTCTCTCAGTTCACCACTGGTGAGTTTTGACAACTGTGTCACTACCACATAATAAGGGTTATCAATTCTCATTTCCAGACAGCATGTAATCACACTCCAAAATCCATTTTCATAATCTGCTTTCTAGCACCAAATCTGAAATAGTCTGTCATGAACAACACTTGCAATGCAGTGAGGGAAGGTAGGATTAGGCGGAGAATTTCTGAAGAAACATGCAGTTGCAAGGGAGCCCTCACCTGATCCCACAGGAATATATGAAGCTTGGATGGCCATTCAGAAATGTTCCAAACTAGGGTGAAAAGGCCAGGCTCTTGTACCTCCACACTGAGTAATCACTAGATGTAGTGTTATCTGGAAGAGGTGGTATACCCCTTCCACTGATAGCAATTGCTGGGGAGTGATTCAGATGTGACTATCAGCAGCCTACACACTTAGCAGCTGAGGAATACGTGCCTGAGTTCTAAAGGAGGGATATGGGGATCACATTACAGCATCCACCTCACTCAGCAATAGGGAAATGGAATTGACATCATGGACTATAACTCAGTATTTAATAGGAATATACTAGCCACTTTGGAGATTTTTGCAAGGTTTTGTTATGAAGTACAATATTCAGAAAACTGCATAATGTGGCCCATTTTTTGTTAAATAAGCATTGACCAGAAAGAGGCCTACATATGAATACAAATAACAATGAAGAAATATATAGAAATATACATAGTAGAATAGTAGTGTAGGACATGAGAGGTGGGGAAAAGTTGATACCAGAGATGGAGCAGGGCCTTTGGGGAGGACGTTGCACATAAAAAAAAAAGGAAATAAAAAGGGCTACTCTAAAAGGCAGTGGGGGGGGGCAGAAATTAAATGTATGGTCTTGAAAACTGAAAACTATATAGAAATTTGTGAGAAAGATAATAGTGTCAGTCAACCCAATAAGAATCAGGGCACACACAAATGGGGTAACTGATGAGAATTAAAGGAAGAGACTGCACAAGTGTTTGGGTAAGGTAAAAGAAATTGTGGTAGATTGGATAACTGTTTGTAAATATTCACCCCCAACTTCTCTCCACCCTTGGGGTGGGGTGTGCTTCACTGCTCCACTGACCCTAAACTTAGTCATCACTTGTTTTTGTTGATGAAACATGAGCAGATGTGATGTAAGAATAGAGGATTTAAATATACTCGTATGGTTTTGCTTGCTTTCTTCTTCTGTGGTTGCTGTGAGAAGAACATGCACCCAGACATTGCTAATCCTTTGGCTTGGACCACACAGTGATTCCCATGGAGCAGATCTGAACACAGTCTGCAACTAAAGCCATGCCCACCCTACCTGCATCTGGAAGCAGAATAGCCTGAGATGTCCCATAGCATATGAACAAGGAGAATGAATGGCTGTTATAAATTTGGGGAAATTTTCTTATATAGCATTATTACAGTCTGTCATGAACAACACTTGTAATGCAGTGAAGAAAGCAGGATTAGACAGAGAATTTCTGAATAATATACCAAGATATTTTGAATTATTTGGAGGCTAGCAAGAGTGGGGAGCTGTTACCTCCCACCAGGGTAAAGCAGGGTAAGGGCAGGGAATAATAAATAGAACACGGAAAACTCTAGTTACAGAAGACGATCCCTAGACAAGACTTGTAGCCTTTGATAGAGGAACTTAGCCACAGACACCTCTCCATGTGCTGGAGATGGTGCTCTTCAATTGGCCAAACTCAATCAGAAGCCAGAGGGGAAGGGAACTCTTCATGCCATCCATAAAGATCATCTTCTGGGGCGGTGCCTGTGGCTCAGTGGGTTCGGCGCCCACCCCGTATACTGAGGGTGGTGGGTTCCAACCCTACCCTGGCCAAAACGCAACCAAAAATAGCCGGATGTTGTGGCAAGCGCCTGTAGTCCCAGCTACTTGGGAGACTGAGGCAAGAGAATCGCCAAAACTCAAGAGCTGGAGGTTGCTGTGAGTTGTGATGCTACTGCACTCTACTGAGGGCGAGCAGGGTGGAGAAGAGTGGAGACTGGATCTGGAAGGGCAAGTGGAGGATTATCTGAGCCATCAATTCCAAGCAAGAAATGTTTGAAAAGATGCACAATCACATTAGTAATTAGATTTTGAGAATAACAAAAATGGGATCTAATTTCAAAATCACTAGTTTGGCAAAAGTTAAAATAATGACTATATCATGAGTTAAAGAAATATGAGGAAATGAGAATTCTCATATACTCTATATAACAGTGTACATTATCAGCACAACAAAATTGGAAGTGAGTGTGCCAATGCTTTCTTTGCAAAGTTTAACAAACATACCCTACAGCCCGGCAATTCCAAAAAGACTGTCTACGACAGAATTTTCAAAAAATGTCCATATGATTAGGACCTCTGCTAAGCTGCATAATACCTTTGTCTAAATTAATGAAAGATGCCTCCTCTTGATGAAAGCAACCCGTGGGTGCACAGCTTGACAAGCTGATAGTACTTCTAGAAAAGCAACCCTTATTAAGTGTGGATGTGCCCAACTGGTTGATGTGGTGGGCTGGGTAGGGGCTAGATCATATCCTCAGTCACTCACTTGGCAAGGGGCACTTCAAAAATAAATAACCCATAGATCATTAGCAGCAACCCTGTTTGTAGTGGCAGAAAATTTGAAGCAGCGTAAGTGTCATCAGTAGGAAAATACATACTGTATATGTATATACATTTCTTTTTTTTTTTTTTGAGACAGAGTCTGACCCTATGCCCCTGAGCAGAGTTCAGTGGCTTGGTAGCTCACTGCAACCTCAGACTCCTGCAGCTTGTGGGCATCCCACTGCCTCAGCCTCCAAAAGCCACTGGGATTACAGGCACTCGCCATGGTGTCCAGCTGGGTTTTAACCATTTTTTTCAAGAGTCGGAGTCTCACTCTCACTCAAGCAAGTCTCGAAATCCTGAGCTCAAGCGATTCTCCTTCCTCAGCCTCCCACAGTGCTGGGATTACAGGCATGAGCCACCACACCCGGCTGTATATACATTTCTTTTTATCTTCTTTGTGAAATGTAGATAATTTTAAATTTACCAAAAAAAAAGTTGCAAAAATTGTTCAAGCAACTTCTGTATCCCTTTACCCCATTTGCTATTTCCTCTCTCCCTCTATCTCTATACCTATAAAATATATATGATGTGGCTGGGCACAATAGCTCAAGCCTGTAATTCTAGCACTCAGGGAGGCTGATGTAGGTGGTGCTTGATGTCAGGGGTTCGAGACCAGCCTGAGCAAGCCAAGAACCCCCCATTTCTACAAAAACTAGAAAAACTACCAGGGCATTGTGGCAGGCACCTGTAGTTCCAGCTATTCAGGAGGCTGAGGCAAGAGGATGGCTTAAGCCCAAGAGTTTGAGGTTGCTGTGGGCTAAGATGATGCCATGGCACTCTGTCCAGGGCAACACAGTGAGACCCTTGTCTCAAAAATTTTTTTTTCATATAGGCAACACAGTGAGACCCTTGTCTCAAAAAAAATTTTTTCATATTATATATTATATATATCACAATGTATCTTTTCTTTCTTTCTTTCTTTTTTTTGAAAGAGTATCACTTTGGCCCCCTTGGTAGGTGTCATGGGGTCACAGCTCACAACAACCTCAAACTCTTGGGCTTAAGTGATTCTCTTGCCTCAGCCTCCTGAATAGCTGGGACTACAGGCACCTGCCATAATGCCTGGCTATTTTTAGAGATAGGGTCTTGCTCTGGCTCAGGCTGGTCTCAAACCTGTGAGCTCAGGCAATCCAGCCGCCTTGGCCTCCCAGAGTGCTAGGATTACAGGCATGAGCCATTGTGCCCAGCCTTCTCTCTCTCTCTCTCTCTCTCTCTCTCTCTCTCTCTCTCTCTCTCTCTCTCTCTTTTTTAGGCAGAGTCTTACTGCCTACTGTGACACCCTCAGTAGAGTGCGGTGGCGTCACAACTCACAGCTACCTAGCAACGGCAAACTTTTGGGCTTAAGCAATTCTCTTACCTCAGCCTCCCTAGTAACTGGGACTACAGGTGCCCGCCACAACACCCACGTATTTCCTCCGTTGTAGTTTTCCTTGTCGTTTTGAAAGCCCAGGCTCGGGTTTGAACCCACCAGCCCAGCCCCAGTGTATGTGGCCAGCGCCCTAGCCACTGAGCTACAGACGCCGAGCCACAATGCATATTTTCCGAATAATATGCATCATTATGTACATACACATCAATATCTATCTATCTATCTATCTATCTATCTATCTATCTATCTATCTATCTATCTATCTATCTATCTATATTTCTGAAACATTGGACAGAAGTTCATTAAAATGATATAAACTAGGTGTGTGCTTGAGTTTGCGCGCTACGTATAGTTCGGTAGAAGCGGTCCCGCAAGTCCCGGATGTTGCGGTCAGTATGAGGTAAGCGCAAGGGTACCGGACCAGCAGGGGCCGCCACCGCACTTGAGGTGAAGAGAGAACAGACGTCGTCTACCTCCGACTTTGGAAATCTCCTTTAACCTTCAAACTGACGAGTTCTTCACCCACAGCAGACATGTCGAGTGCCCCTGTAACTGAGAGCTGGTGCTACACACAGATCAAGGTAGTGAAATTCTCCTACGTATGGGCCATCAATAACTTTAGCTTCTACCGGGGAGAAGTGGGTGAGTTCATTAAAAGTTCAACCTTTTCGTCAGGAGCCAGTGATAAACTAAAATGGTGTTTGCGAGTAAACCCAAAAGGGCTAGATGAAGAAAGCAAAGATTACCTGTCACTTTACCTGTTACTGGTCAGCCGTCCAAAGAGGGAAGTGCAGGCAAGATTCAAATTCTCCATCCTTAATGCCAAGAGAGAAGAAACCAGACCTATGGAGAGTCAGCGGGCATATAGGTTTGTGCAAGGCAAAGACTGGGGATTCAAAAAATTCATCCGTAGAGATTTTCTCTTGGATGAGGCCCACGGGCTTCTGCCTGATGACGAGCTTACTATCTTTTGTGAGGTGAATTTGGTGCAAGATTCTGTCAACATTTCTGGCCAGAATACTATGACCAGGGTGAAGGTTCCTGAGTGCCGGTTTACAGATGAGATAGGAGGACTGTGGGAGAATTCGCGATTCACAGACTGCTGCTTATGTGTTGCTGGCCAGGAATTCCAGGCTCACAAAGCTATCTTAGCAGCTCGTTCTCCAGTTTTTAGTGCCATGTTTGAACATGAAATGACAGAGAGCAAGAAAAATCGAGTTGAAATCAATGACATGGACCCTGAAGTTTTTAAGGAAATGATGTTCTTCATTTACACCGGGAAGGCTCCAAACCTCTGCAAAATGGCTGTTGATTTGCTGGCAGCTGCTGACAAGTATGCCCTGGAGCGTCTGAAGGTCATGTGTGAGAATGCCCTCTCCAATAACCTGTCCGTGGAGAATGCTGCAGAGATCCTTATCCTGGCGGACCTCCACAGTGCCGATCAGTTGAAAACTCAGGCAGTGAATTTCATCAACTATCACGCTTCAGAAGTCTTGGAGACCTATGAATGGAAGTCGATGGTGGTGTCACATCCCCACTTGGTGGCTGAAGCATACCGCTCTCTGGCTTCAGCACAGCGCCCTTTTCTTAGACTCTGTCGACCCAAACGCCTGAAGCAATCTTAAGATCCTGCCTGTTGTAAGACTCCAGTTTATTTTCCAGAAGCAGGAGCCACTGTTGCTACCACCGGTGGTCGACAGAGCAATCTGTGGAACTTTTACTCTGTTGGGAGGGGAAAAGACTGCTTGTGGCCCCAGACTTTTAAAACAACACTAAATAACTTGGGGGGAAATGGGTGGGGGGAGAGAAGGACCCAGGACTTGGGGGGGCTATTCAACCTAATGAAATCCTGTTGCTGAGTCACCGTGTTCCCTTTGGCTTGACTGAGTTTGGTATTGTGGGGATTCAGTTTAGGCAGTGGCCCTGAGGATATCCCAGTGGTGGTACTTTGTACCTGTCTGCATCTGACTGAGCAGAACAAATTAGGTTGTTGTACCCAACGGGAGTGCAATTGTAGAGAAAACGCCAGCACACTGTTTGAATTGAGTATGAAGTCCTTTATTGGCCAGCAAACCAAGAAAGGTTCACACCTAAAACATTCTCTCATCTCGCATGACAGTGGGAGGAAGGTTTTATACCTTTCTTTCAGTTGGGGTTTTGGGGTGGAGGAGTGGAGAGGAGTAGGGGTGGAGGGGATGAGGGGTGGGGAGTGGGGGGGTGGAATCCTTAAAGCAAAGTGAGGCCATACAAAGTTGGATCTATAGGATGGGGGATTGGTTAGTCACCAGGGGAACTAAGGATAGGAATGTGGTTTTACAAGAGTCTGCTGTAACTCTGGGCTAATCCCCTTGTCTTCAAAGGACATGTTTCTTCAGCAGGATATGTTTGTTTAACAACCCCATTTCTGCAAGGCCTATGTGCTGAAGAAGGGGGGGGAAGGGGGGAGTAATAGAGTGAAAATTGGGGTCCATTTGTCTTTTCATCTTCCACTGGTCTATGTCGAGTCAAATCATTGACTCATCTTGTGCAGGAATTTGGCTGTACCCAGTTCTTAGTAATATGAGTTTTACCACAGCTATTTGTTGTTTAATGAAATTTATTATCTACTTGAGGATACATGGTCCTATGAAAAGTTTTAACAGCAGGAAAGTAACTGGTCCAGTCAGGCTGGTGACTAAAGTAGTCACCCGGGGGGGTTTAATCAAATAAGCTTTGGAACCAGGACTGGGAATTTTCTTTTTCTTTTTTTTTTTGCTTGCAGTCTTTTTTTTTTTTTTTTTTTTTTTTGGCCAGGGCTGGGTTTGAACCCACCACCTCTGGTATATGGGGCTGGTGCCCTACTCCTTTGAGCCACAGGGACCTCCCAGGGCTGGGAATTTTCTTGCTCCTGCTGCTGCAGCACCTTTGCATGGTGCTGTAGGCATCAAACTTCAGAGTTAACTGGCTGGGCTTTCCTATTTCCCTGGTCTGGACCAGTATTTAGATGTCAGGGACTGTGACTTCTCTTGGGTTCTCTATTCAATCCTTAATTGTACTGTGAGGGGGGCTAATATATATATAGGTTTTCACTTTTCCCTGTGTAACCTATTGAGTACTTTATCTGATTATGAGTGCAAGCTCCCTTCTGGGTGCCTTCGCATTTATAAAAGGTACAAAGGAGTCACCCTTTGTCCTAGCTCAGTGGTGTGGGTGCACTGATCCCCTCCACCCCTTTTCCCAAAGTCCAGTTAAGACAAGTCCCTCGAAGAGCTTCCTCAAGCTTCAGCATGCATTAACCAGTCAGCTCCCAGTATATGACTGGAGCAGGGTATGTTGACCATCTTAAAAGTTACCTTTGCTTCCCACGGGGCAGTGAAGCTCTCTTCAGCTGGCTGTGACGAATCCAGGTGAGGATCCCTTCCACCTTTGCTGCTGTGCATGTGGTCAGGATGATGATATAGAGTCCCTTCTACCTTGGTTTGAGGGAGACCGGCTTCCTATCCTTGACTTAGACTTGATATCCTTAATCCCCCAGAGATAAAGGATTTACAGACACAAAAGACTAAACAGAACATGGTCATTTACCCAAGTGGGGATCTTCCTTGCTACTTTTCCTAGAGCTCCTAACTACCTGTTCAATTCTGTCTCTCCTGATTCTTTTAAATTGCAGAGTGTAGATGGAAGTGGCAAGGGCTGTATCCAATCAAGCTTTGCTTCCTGGCAGAGTTTACTGATTCTTGCTCTTGTGGCCCTTTTCATGCACTCTACCCTACCGGAGCTTTGAGGCCTATATGTCACATATTTCCAGGTGATATTCAAAACTTTAGCTATCATTTCCACTATTTCTGTTAGGAAAGCTAGCCCATTGTCAAATTTAAACCAGAGTGGCAACCTAAACCCCATGGGATTATTTCTCTGAGCAACACTTTTATTACTTCAGGAGCCCTCCTCATCCTGGTGGGGAAGGCTTTCATCTATTCTAGGTATGTGCAGAATAAAATTAGTAAGTTCCAATTTCCTCTGTATCTGGACAGCTTAGTATAGTTCATTTGCACATATTTTAAAGGGGCTTCCCTGTAGGACTAAATGTCAGGTGGTAGGGATGGTTCCTGTCTAGCACTGTGTTGGTGGCATGTCACACAATGCTGGCTGACTTTCTTGGCAAGGGTGGCAGACAGATGAATGTAAAAGTATTTCCCCAGAAGTTTCTTAATTTTTTTCCTCTGTCTTAAGTGCATGGCCTCACACATGCAACCTCTATAATCAATCTCGGATTTTTATACAGTAAGATTTAATATTTGGTGAAGCATGAGTTGGTCAACCAATGATACCCCTTGGTGTTCATAAGAGTGACCACTGTGTATGGTACTCAGACTTTTACGTTTTTTCCCAAAGTCAACTTATCAGTCTCTTGCATCAGCATGTAGTGGCTACAAGTGTTTAGGCATGGGGAGGGGGGTGCCTAAACCTTGTCAAGTTGCTTAGAGAGATAAGCAACTGGTCTTGCTCAGGATGAGCAGGTGAGTACTTTCCCAGTTGTTATATATATATATATTTTTTTTTTTTTTTTTTGTCTGATATGTACAGTTTAAAAGGCTTGGCCAGGTCAGGGCAGTCTGGCATCAGGACTTCCCACAGTTTTTCCTTTAGCCCCTTGAAGACTTTTGGTTAGCCAGATTTCTATTCAATTTGTTCATTCTCTCCTCTCTTAGTAAATTTATACAATGGTTTCACATAGTCTTTTATAGAAATCTCCAGGGCTTGTATTTGTCTTCTGCATGACCCCAGTCACTTTGCATACATTTGTGGCATTCTGTCTCACTTATCCTGACAAGAATGAAGTTGAGGTTGGGTTCAGTGTAAGAGACTGAAACTATTTAGCAGTCACTTACAAATCTTTTAAGCTTGGATTTCAAGGCTAAGGTTCATACAATGAAAACATCAGTATTCCTACTTACAGACTTAGCACAGTTCTTAAGATAATACCTAGCTTTAAGAGTCCCTATAGAACTGATCCAAAGTTCTGGACAATTCAAGTGAATATTCCTAAACATCAGTTGTGTGGGGGGGCCACTTATGAGGTTGTGTTACAATCACACCATTTACTGGGAAATTCTCATTCAGGTTCCACTTTTTTCCTGAGGTACCTATATAGACATAGCAAATAATGTTTAATACTGCAAAAATTTTTTAGTGTAGCCAACAAGCGACCTTTGTTGAACCTTAAGGCTTCAGAGCAAATATAACTACTGTATATAATTCTATACTCTTTGACTAGTCACTTAGTCCCATTAAACAGATCAGTTTGGTAAAACAGCTATATCTCATTTTATGAGCTGGCATTGCAGATAAGACTGGAATCTAGAGTACAGGTGGGGTACAGTTTTTTGTTCCTTTTTTTTTTTTTTGTAGAGACAGAGTCTCACTTTATCACCCTTGGTAGAGTGCCATGGCATCACACAGATCACAGCAACCTCCGACTCCTGGGCTTAGGCGACTCTCCTGCCTCAGCCTCCTGAGTAGCTGGAACCACAGGGCCACAGTGCCCGGCTATTTTTTGTTGCAGTTTGACCTGGGCCGGGCCTGAACCCGCCACCATTGGTATTTGGGGCTGGCACCCTACCTACTGAGCCACAGGTGACACCCATTGCTTTTTTTCCTTTTGAACCATTTTTCTTGTTCTAATTTCTCATTTACTAAAAACCAATTATAGCAGAATTAATTCAATTGCCAGAATTAACTGTACTTTCAGTATACTGTGTCTGATTATTTGCATAAAGTGTAGCAAGAATAATTATTAGCCATTTAGGCTTTTCTTCCTTTTAAAAGTGGTTTTCCTGGAACGTTTTATAAGGAATCTCAAGTTAGCCTTGAAAGCTTTCCACAAGCCCAGGTTTCATCTGTGCCATTAGATACCTGAATTCATTGGGTAAATTCCTCTTCTCATGAGGTCCCCAAGCAAATTGTGATTTTTGGACCTGTCAGAAAGTGACATTCTATACTCACTGCAGATCAGGAAATGTTACTGAAGGGTATTGGCCAGTTTTTCCAAGGGGCTTTTTTATTGGCCTTATAAGTCAACTTTAATTCCTTAACACAGTCTGGACACCTCTGAAAATGCTATTCCAGTCAAAGTCTTGGTAAAATAACCAGTGCCTTGATCATGTCCTATAGAACAAAAAAGATTCTTATTGAACTTATGCAAATAACTGTATTGTCAGAAATTAAGAATACTTACAAATGGCTTTCAAATACTGGAGAAATCAAGGAGAGAGAAAAAATAAATGCTTCAAATTCTGCCCACAAGGGTATACATTGCTGAAAGCTACAAATAGCTCAAAAGACATAAAATGGTTTTCTTGAATTCTGTAAAACAGAACATAGAAAAAATCAGCAATATTTCAAACAAAAAAAAAAAGCCATAACAAATCAGCTCAATTCCATGTAACTGATTTCTGTTCTGTTTGGTTAGGTTAGCAATATGCATGGACATGTTATGTTAGCTTTCTGATTGAAGTTCTAGAAGTTTGCTTTTAGCCTGATGGTATTTAATTTCCAAAGACATAAGAAATTTGAATTTGAGAGAATTCCTCAGTCTTTTTCAATAATTTCTCTTGAAGGACAAACTTTGGACTCAGCCAGTTATGAAAAACGCTTTCTGATATGAAGTAAAATTATTACTGACAACATACACTAAGATATCTGCAATGCCAGCTCATAAAATGAGACATAGCTCTTTTACTAAATTGATCTGTTAAATGGGACTAAGAGACTAGTCAAAGAGTATAGAATTATATACAGTAGTTATATTTGATCAGACCAATATTTTACAATATTGGAACATACATATACACATAATCTACACAAAATTAATCACCATTCCATCTTTGATAATACTTCTGGTGATAGCTTTTTTTTTCTTTTTTCTTTTTTTTTTTTTTGGCAGGTTGGGCAGGGCCAGGCTTGAACCCACCACCCCCAGTATATGGGGCCAGCACCCTACTCCTTGAGCCACAGGTGCTATCCCATCTTTGATAATATTTCTTAAATATTTTTAGCATATCAAATAAGTTTAATGTGTCTTTCTCAGACTTTCAGTGGTCTTGATATTTCAAAAAGACCAACTTTAGAGTTTTGATTTTGGAATGTTTGTCAAATATCAAAGGCTTAAAATATTTGTTCAAAAAGATTACAAGCCAAAAGATTCTAAAGACAATACTGGATAGTTAACTGGATCACATGCAAATTTTTTTCAAAAATTTCCTTTTATGAACATTATTCAATCCTGCACAGAGAATTTACAAACATTCTGAAACTTCTGGATTGCCTGCCTATTACTTTCTTAAATAACCATTCTGTTTCAGGACAAAATTTACCACACACAATCCTTTCCTTACACAATGTCATTTCCCTTTCTGCCTAAATTCTCTTACTCTCAAAAAACCATCTTTCACAAAACATGATCACATTTTACTATGAAGTTAATCATTCACTTGGCTAAACTGTTAATTAGAAGGTTTAAAAGGCAAGAATGTTATTCTTTGACAAAGACAAAATTTCCCAAACGATTTAAACAGCCCAATTATTACATTTTACAAATGAAAGACATTTTATGGAATATAACATTGATACAGGATTTTCCCACTCAGGGCTAGACAGGGACCCCCCACCCCCATTTTTCAGGCTCACATGAGCTCAGAAATCAGACTCCCATCTATAGGTACAAATAGGCTGCACCGTGCAGGCCACACCCTCTGAACTGCCGCAAAGCCACGAACAAAACAGCCTGAAATGTTTTGAGGGGCTCCACACTTAGTTGGCAGTGCACACCTTAATCCTCTCCCTTAATCTTCTTCCTATGCAAAGACCTAATACTCTTGTCCTGGGGGAGGAATGCATTCATTCATTTGTTAAAACGCTCATCCAGCTTGTAAAGGTACTTTTCTCTCTACCAACTCTTGGCCAAAATTTCTCTTAGAGCTAATAGTTACTCTTAGACAGATGAAATCTTTGACTTCAGCTTCCTCCCCCCTGCCAGAAGCTCTGGCATTTTTCATTCTCTCTGCATGTCCCTCCATCCAACAAAATCCCATTTTATCATTGATCTGTGGCCTGTGGGCTCAACTCTTGAATCCCCAAGTCCAAGGCTCACTGAAGAAGGAAACTCTGGTAACAAAGTCCTAACACAGGCATTTTTCTGATGTCTTTTCATTGCCTCCCTAACTCTCACATGGCCACACGGAAAAGATGGCCACCAAGGACTGGACCTGCATCCAAGACAGAAAGCAGAAAACCAGGAACATTCAGTTTCTCCTTAGAATTGCCAGTGGGCAAAGTTGGAGGAGGGAAGAAGGGGCCATGTGGGCTACCCTGTGCCCTGTAGCTGCTGGTGAGAGTATAGGGAACATGCCCTTAGGCCTCACAGAATTCAGAGGTTTAAAATCAAGGATCCAAGCTCACAGTTAAGTCTAGTAAACTTTGAAATATTACAGTGGTGGCAGTTCTATAATCTCTGAACATTTGAACTTTAATAACAGATTTAAAACTAACTTTATCTTAAAGGATACCACAATCTCCTGAACAGCAGGGCATTTTAGGTATTCCTGTTCAAAGATCTCAATCTCCCTAGAGACATGGTTACAGCAGTCTCCTGTAAGCCCTTTTTCAAAATGCTTCAGCACAGTTCCTAATGGGGTGTGTTTCCCTGTGTGCTTCTCATTTCCTTGCCTCAGACAAACCACAAACAGTTTACAGACAGTGATGCAGACAAGGACCAGTCTCACAGTTGTTTCACCCTATGAAAAGGGAGAGGCATGAAACTCTGCCTATCATTACCCATCTCAGTCAGTTTCCAAGCACTCATATGCACATAGTTCCAATTCATTTCTTAACCTGGGGAGCCTTGATTTCCCACTCGAACTGCCACTTAGCCTAACAAAGGAGGTGAACCAACACTCTGCTAGGGTCTGTGAGGGGAAGTTGGAACTCTACCCTCAGTCTCCAGTCTCAGTCCCATGACACCCACACTCTCTCCTACACCTCTCACCAGTCCTACCAGCAATCTAACACCCAGGGGTTGATCAGACCCCCACTTCCACTCAAATAGTGGGAACCCTGGATCAATTCTACTGTGCCTTAGGCAGCTCCCAGTGCAGGAGCCAGTTCCTACCTGTCATTCAGCAACTACCAGGTATGTCTGAGCCTGTTCTCTTAGGTGGTCTCACTTTGTTGTACTCACTGCACATGTGTGAAGCCGGGGTGGGGGAGAGGGTTACAGATCAATGTAGAGGAACTGGTCCAGGTGACCTGGCTTCCCAGTGACCACTTGATGGATCACAGTCCTGAGAGCCAGGTCAAGGGAGCTGGTGGAAGGCCATCCTACATTAAAACTGGGCCATTCAACTTCCCAGAGGATTCAGAGGCAGTTCTTAGAAAACCGGACTCCATAGTCTGCAGACATGCCAGCAGTGAAGTTCTTTAACATGGGCTGGAAGGGTATCAGGGGTTTACTTTGTTGAGGTCCCACAATTGTGAACCCAACCAAGAAGAATGGAAATTATATTAGGACAGACAATAAGAATAACAGGCACACTGATGACAAAGATGACTAACGCATGAACAAATACAAATGCATGAACAAGTCAAACACGTGCCTCTGAGGATGAGGCTCCCTACTGGTGTCCTGGTTTTTCCAGGAACCTGGGACAGACCTACCCAGCACCAGGTAGTCCTCAGGAGACCCTATGTCTCCTTCTTGGGTCTCTGCCGAGTGGTCCTCAGGAGTCTCTATGTCTCTCTCTTGGGCCCCTGTTGTCCTCCCTGCACACTAACCTGGTTCCCCAGGGCACTCCTCAGCATCCCAATAGGGCTGGCATCCCTGTGACTATTCTGTGGCGCATTCCTGGGAACGTAATGTTACTTTCTGAACACAAAGAAACTACACTTAGAAAAAGAACACTTACCTCTCAAGAGGGAGTTCTGGACCAAAGATTTTGGTGGAGTCAATCAGAATTCATCCAGAGCCCTCAGGAGAAGTTCAGGAAATTATGGAGCCCTGGAACATTTCAGGGGGGCACCTCCCCTATAATTCCTGCCATCTGTAGGGGGCCATCCATTTTCTGCACACAGGGAGGGCAACCCTCCAGATAGTAAGATCTTGCTGGGGCCTTCAAATATGAGTGGAATTATAGAGAAAGTGCCAGCACACTATTCAAATTAAGTATGGGGTCCTTTATTGGCCAACCAACCAAGAAAGCTTCACACCTAAAAAATTCTCATGTGATAATGGGAGGAAGGTTTTATACATTTATTTCAGTAGTAGGGGGAGAAGGGTGGACTCCTTAAAGCAAAGGGAGGTCTGGCAAGGTTAGATCTATAGGATGGAAGGTTGGTTAGTTACCAGGGGAACCAAGGATAGGAATGTGGTTTTATAAGGGTCTGTTGTAAATCTGGGCTAATCCCCTGTCTCTGGAGGGTATGTTTGTTTAACAGCCCATTTCTGCAAGGCCTACATGAAGGGGAGGAGGAAATAGAGTGCAAATTGGGGTGTGTTTGGCCTTTCAAGGTGCCTAGAGCAAAAAGAAAAAAGAAAGGACACTGAGTTTTAAGAAAAAGGAAAAGGAAAAAGAAAGGATTTTTGCAGAATTTCTCAAAAATCACTTTGTGAATTCCAGGAATATTTATATTGAGAGAAACAAATTTTAGTCCTTCCAACTGTGCTAAAACTTGGATATTTTTCACCACCATACAAGTATCAGAAGAGCTCTCTTGTTGTGTTAGCACTTACTGTTTGTAAGAACAGAATACATCCTTTTATCCTTTATGAAAAATGACAGGTGAAGGCAAAAGGAGAAGGAAGTTATTTGATCTAGAAGATAAGTGTTTTGATATGATGGCTTCTGAAAAAAATCTTTATTGGTGCTGGAAACAGGAAAAAATAATTTATCCAGAACTCAGACTGTCTTTTTGTAGTCTCACTGGAGACTACAAAATATTATGAGATAAATTAAACAAATAAATGGAGAAAATAAGATATTAATGAATTGGAATACTAAAAATTGTTACAATATATATTCTCCCCAAATGTATTTTTAGATTCAATGCAATCCCAATCAAAATCAAACAGGTTTTAGAAGAAAACACAAGAGGTTATCTTTGAAAGAGAGCACTTCATATAAAAGGTACAAATTAATTTCATAATAGGGGTGTGTACATTGGATACTTTTTCCTCAATTCTTGTAATACTTTGCTCAGAAGAACATTCTCCAGCTCCATCCATGTGAACATGAAGGACGTAAGTCTCCATCCTTCTTAATGGCTGCATAGTATTCCATGGTGTACATATACCACAGACCATTTTTGAGGTTTATCTTACAGGGGTACAAGTGAATCTCTCTAAGAGTAGAATCAGAACGTTTTAAAACAATAACTAAGAAAATGACATGAAGGCTGTGTTGATCAGTTTAATGGAAGTATTTTGGATTGCATGTGAAAACCCCACACTGTACCCCAGAAAAAAATAGAAAAAAAAAAAGAAAGAGAGCACTTCGACTGGCAGAGATCTCAGACCACCAAGGCTTGTAGGAAAGGTCTTTATTGGTGGGGGGAGAGAGGCTGCAGAGCAGCACCAAGGAGGAGAGAAAAGATGGGAGAGAGATAAGGAGAGAGTGGGGAAGAGAAGAGAGAGAGAGTAGAGAAGAGCAAGGAGGAAGACGGGGGGGGGGGGTGGTGAGAGAGAGAGAGCAGAGAAGGAAGGCAAAGTGGAGTGGGAGAGAGAGAGAGAGAAGGCCGGGGAACATATTCTTATATAGGGAAGTTTTAGAATGGTGACGGGCTGGTGGGATAACCAATAAGGAGTTATTCCTTCAGCAGAAAGAGCCATTAGGGGCGGGCAGCAGGAATCCACTCCCTGTGCTAGGGAGGAGTTGTAACTTTAAGGGCAGGAAGGGGCTTTTGGGGGGGGAGGGGCTTTCTGAAGCAATAATCTAACAATCTTCATGACACTGGGTTAGGCAAAGATTTCTTAAACAGGATACAAAGAGAACTAACCATAGGAGAAATTGATAATTGATTCTAAAATTTATGTGGAAAGGCCAAGTATCTAGAACAGCCAAGGCAATATTGAAGAAATACAAAGCTTTATGACTTACATTATCAGATATCAAAGATGACCATCCCTAAAGTAATATAAATTAGGGTGCATAGGGGCACAGCTAACAACTTTTTCTGTCATTTTTGTCTTTGGACTAAACATAGCATCTCCCAGTGGCTTTAATGGCCTATCCTTGTGTTTTCCTTCTTTGTCTTCTGTCTCATTGCCTGTCTGTCGCTGCTTGGCGGCAGTCATGTGAGATGTGGAGCTGGAGTGGCTCCGAGGGAACACATGTTGTGGCTGTACCTCTGCTTTGCATCTGTGCAGTTTCAGGTGTGACAGGAGTAAAATGTCTTTGTTATCAAGCTTTTGGGCAGATCTGAGGAAGTAGAACAATAGGCATTGCTCCTTGTAATGTATTTTGAATGTATCTAGCTATTCAACGTCAACTTTAGATTGTCCATTTCTGAGAAATTACGACCTTAAGACGGGGGGAGGAAATTTTTTTAACATAGTTTGTGAAGTAACCATCTCAAGCTATGCTTGTCCTGGAAGCCCTGTCTGCATCTGAGCTGTGGGATCTTCAGTCCAGGAGAGTATGGAGTCATCTGTTTCAGGAGTTCACAGACATTTTCATAAAGACCAGTGGTCAGCATTGTGGGCTCTGGGCTGTCTGGCCTCTGCCATAGGTAATACGTAAATGAATAAGTGCAGCTGTGTTCCTATAAAGCTTTATTTATGGGCATGGAAATCTAAATTTCATGTGTCCAGAAATGTTGATTTAAAAAAAAAAAAGCTATTTAAAGTGAAAATTATTCTTAGTTCACAGGCCACACCCAAGCAGGTAGGGACCAGCTTTGGCTTGTTAGCTAGTTAGGCTTGGAGGGGCAGAGACAGTGGGAGCAGAATAGCTCCTCAGTGCTCAGCATAGAAGACAGGAGGGCACAGGAAAGGCCACCATGCACTGCAGAACCATCCTATGGCAAAAACCTCAGTGATGCAGTTTTTTAACCACTTGCCTGATTCATTTTCTGTTGTATTTCTGCGCTTAGAGAAAACAAGTTGAAGTGTGTTTTAAAATGAGCACTATTAGAGAAATGTAGGAGGGCCCAGATTTTCAGAAGTGGCCCCATGGGCTCACACTCTTTGTGTGTGACTGTGCTGTGAAGGTCTCCTCTGGGAAGAGGGATGTGTTTCAATCAGGAACAAAGGTAATGGAGAGTAAGAGGGTTCTTTTTTCTGAGGCAGAGTTTCATTCTGTCACCCAGGATACAGTGCAGCGGCTCAAACTCCTGGACTCAAGGGATACTCCTGCCTCTGCCCCCTGAGTAGCTGGGACTACAGGCACCTGCTAAAATGCCCAGGAAATTCTTCTATTTTTAGTAGAGACAGGGTCTTGCTCTTGCTCAGGCTGGTCTCAACTCCTGAGCTCAAGTGATCCGCCTGCTTTGACCTCCCAGAGTGCTAGGATTACAGGAGTAAGCCACCTCTGCTAGGCCTGGGGAGGAGAGTTAACTGACGTGGTCCCACAAGATGCTGAGAAAGCTATCCTGTGGCCCCTTGGTGCCCCTACTGTGCTGGAATGTTGGCCTGTGGCTGCCCTGGGCACTGCTTCCCCACATGCCCTGCACCCCCTTCCTATTGTTTATGTTCAGGGGTATTAACTGCTCCCAGAGTGTTTACAACTGGGGAGGGAGATGGACCACCACATTATTTTGAACTTGTGTATCCAAATTAATTTCCCTTGTTGCACTCTGGCACCAGTGCTCTGAGCTCTGACCTTCCCCTGCCCCTGAGGAAGCCTTCGTTTTTGCTGAAGGACTCATCATGGAGTGCCTGAATGTTCTGCTGGTCCTGTATTTGATGTTCTCATGTGAATTTGCTTTGTTAGGAATGATGGGTTCAGGAATCTCTGTTCTTTTTAGAGCACATATTATGAGAATAAAAGGGAGTCAGTCAGGCTAGGGCTGAGATGACACAGCTGGTCTGGCTGGGTTAGGTCCTACATGACCTTCATCTCATGTCTTTCATTCTTGTTGTTTTATAAATTCAGCTTTAACCTAAAATTGTATATCTTGGGTAGTTTAGGGCAATCGATTTAGGAGATGAGCTTTTGAATTGGAATGTTGTTATATGGATTATTGGTTATGTCAATTATTGTTTATTATGGGTCATAGGTTATGGTGATTACTGTTAAGTGTTACGGTTGTTTAAGAGTTAGTACTGTTCTTGCTTTTAACTTTTATATATAAAACTGTGATTTTGAAAATGGAAGAACAGAACAGTCTTGGAGAGGCTACTCTCAGTGCTCTCCAGAATTGCTGGCCTTCTGACAAAGTTTGGTGGACCTATCCTCATCTCTACATATTGGCTGACAGTGACAGGCAGCTGGACTCTCTGCGTCCAGTAACACTTTTAGCTACCAATCCAGCTATAAAATTCAGGAAAATGGTTTTCCTGTTCCTAGTGACCTCCCTGGGTAGAATTGATTGTCACAAAGTGCATCATACCACTAAGGGACTCACTGGGTGTGTTAAAAACAACCAGTATTTTAGAGATGCCATTGTCTCAGTGCTTTTCTGTAAGATAAATAGACACGGCCTCTTCAGACACCTAAAGTGAGAGTTCTGAGCCATAGATATGCTGAGAGCAGGCAGTCTCCCTCAGCCCTGGGGCACTTGGTGGCCTGGGCACCCTCCATCACAGGAATGGGCCTTGGATTTCTCTCCAGTGGCAGCACCTGCAACGTGTATCCCTGAGTGTTATTGTACTTTGGCTTGGTGTGTGTGCTTTTCATTGTGTAATATTACTGTTCTTTTGAGACTTGAAGTGACTGTTTTGGTTTACTACGACTTTGAAAACAATTTTTTTTCTTTTTTTTATTAAATTATAGCTGTGTGCATTAATGCAGTCATGGCATACAGTGTGGTGTTTACATATACAATTTGAAATACCCTCATCAAACTGATTAACGTAGCCTTCATGTCATTTTCTTAGTTATTGTGTTAAGACATTCATACTCTGCTTTTAGAATGATTCACTTGTACCCTTGTAAAATAAACCATAGAGGTAACCCCACCAGTCACCCTCCCTCCACCCATCCAACCCCCCTCCCCCCTCCCCACAGTCTAAGGCTATAATTAGGTTATAGTTTCCTATGAAAGCTATAAATTAGTTTCATAATAGGGCTGTGATTTAAGAAAAAATTCCAATGATTGTACTGTGCTTGGAGATTTTATTACCAGGATGTTTACACCTTCCTTTTGAGGAGCTTTTTGACTCTCTCTCCTCCTCCCCTAACGGCTTTGTAGTCTTTTCTATGTCTTAATAAAACGTACATTTTATTCTGAAAAAAAAAATTAGGATGTACAATATTGGTTCAAGGATAGACAGGAAAATGGAATGCAATAAATAGTCCAGAAAGAAATACACAAGGATATGGTGACCTGATTTATGACAAAGGCACGCCACAGTTGACGGGGAAAGAATAGTCATTTTAATGGATGTTATTGGTTCAATGAGATTTCAGGGAGGGGTGTAAACAGGCGCTGCGCCGGCCGAGGTCGGCCCGGCGGCGTCCTGGTCTCCGGCATGTTCGAGGCGGGCGGGGCGGTCGCGCCGCGTGCTCAGCGCCCACCAGAGGTAACTCCTGCTGTCTGCGGACCTGCGTCTCCGCCGCTGGCCGTGGAAAAGGCGGGTCGACCCCCGGCCCAGGCAGGGGGTGTGGCTGTCGGCCCCGCGGTCAGTGGCAGGTGGGCTGGGCGGGGTTTGCCGCCGAGGCCCGGCCCCTGCCCTGCCCCGGGGTCGGGGGCACGACCCGGAGCTCTGGGCCCTTCCATCACGGTGCTCGCTGCTGCCCTAGGGGCCAGGCGGGCATTGAGGGCCCTGGAGCCTGTCGCTCCTGTTCCAGGGGAGTCCCGCCGCTGTTGGCAGTGAGACCTTGGGCAAATCAGCGCTAGACCTGGGCATGAGTTTACACATCTGTGAAATGGAAGCCTGGACTAGTGATCTGTGAAGACTTCCACGCCTGATGTGGGATCTTGTCGAGAGAGACCTGTGAACACTGAAGCTGCTAAAGGGAAAGCAGAGAAACAGGATCTGACTCTGTCATCGGTGGCACCATCATACTTCGCTACAGCCTTCAACTTCTGGGCATAATTGATCCTCCTGCCTCAAGTAGGTGGGACTATCGGCGTGTACCACGTGCCCAGCTCGTTTTTTCTTTTTGAGACAAAGTCTCACTTGGTTGCCCTTGATAGAGTGTCCTGGCGTCATAGCTCGTAAGTTGAGACTACAGTAGGATGACCAGATTTTAACATTTGTAAAGCAGGACAACATGGGGGGGAGTGGAGTTGGGGACGGGGCAGGGCAGGGCCTGACAATGCAAACTTTGATAAGCAGTTCTCGATAATCACTTCTCAATAATTATTTGTTATTATTACAGTTTAACATTATAAAATTAACAAAAATAATATAAAACTCATATCCTGGCAAAATAGCCACATGGCAGCCGAAAACTGTATATTCCCTTCCTGTTCTCTCACCCGTTGGTGCATTCTTTCCAAAAATCGGGACTTTTTTAAAACGCTGCGGGACGCAGGACAAATTATTAAAAAGCAGGACTGTCCCGCCAAAACTGGGACGTCTGGTCACCCTACTTATAGTCCCAGCTACATGGGAGGCTGAGGCAAGAGAATCACTTGATCCCAAGAGCCTGAGGTTGTTGTGATGCCACAGCCCTCTACTGAGGGGAGCAAAATGAGACTCTGTCTCAAAAAAAGAAGAAAAAAGGAGGGAAGAAAGTGAGAGGAAAGGAGGAAGGAACCAATCAAAGGGGGTGGGGTAAAAGGGGAATGCATGGGATATAGGGAGGGCAGTGTGGCCAGTGTTGCCCTCTCCATTCATTCCAGGCTTAGTAATGCTTATTCCTCAAACAGAGCAATTCAGATGTAGAAAGGAATCTAGCACTGTATAGACAAAAAGTGCTGAGCATACAAAAGACTCAAGCTTCTGGGTTACCAGACTAGCCTAGATTTGGTCATTAAGTAAGATATTCATTCATTCATCATTGTTCATTCATACACTAATTAATACTAACTCATTATGTACCACATG
>CAUYQV010129277.1:0-22335 GCA_963574575.1 Galagoides demidoff
GCGAGTCTCCTGCCTCAGCCTCCCAAGTAGCTGGGACCACAGGCGCCCGCCACAACGCCCGGCCATTTTTTGGTTGCAGCCATCATTGTTGTTTGGTGGGCCGGGCTGGGGATTCAAACCTGCCACCTTAGGTGTACGTGGCTGGCTCCTTAGCTGATTGAGCCACAGGCGCCGAGCCTGTTGTATAGTTTCAACAGAAATGACCAATGTTAATCAAATAAAATCAGAAGGTCACGATCAAATAAAATCAGAAGGTCATGTTGTCTACAGCCATACCACCCTGAACGCACCCGATCTCGTTGGATCTCGGAAGCTAAGCAGGGTTGGGCTTGGTTAGTACTTGGATGGGAGACCGCCTGGGAATACCGGGTGCTGTAGGCTTCTGCTATTAAAAACAAAGAAAGAAAAAATCAGAAGGTCACATTTAAAACTGAAACTAATGTTTGACTATGTCACTCTATTTCAGACCCTTTATTCCAGTACAGGCGAGTTGTCATTTTCCTTACAAAAAGAGACTTACGATATTCTCATATATGAATACTATTTGACATATCACCAGAAGGTATTATAATGATAGAACCCATCCTGTAGAGTATGCCCTCAGGTGTGATAGGCTGTAATAATAACAGACCATACTATTACTGCATAACTACTACCTGCAGTAGTTTGAAATTAGGGGAAAAGAGCATTTACAAACCATCATCACGACTACCTATTTACTGTATTTGGATGATTTGTGTTGGTTTTGTTTTGAATATAAAATGACTCTCGTGCTAAATAGAAGTTAAATTGTAGAGTATCACCCCCAACAGTAAGGCATCTTTATGAGATTATAATCCCAGATTTACTATTATCTAATTGTGATTTTTGAGCTAAGCACATAATCATCCTTCTTAGTTTCTCCATCCAGAAAATGGGCTGATATTTTTATATGGCAATGCATATATATAGTTACATAGCAATGATATGAACAGAAAACGTAAACACAGTAGGACTCTGTAAGTTGACCACCCAAGGGGCTGTAACAGACTGGTCAACATATGGACGTGGTCCACAAGGAACTAGGCCTGCTGCGCTGACAGGCCTGTGTGGTGCATGTCCAGTCTATGAAAATTAGGTCAGCTTGAGGTGGTCAGTGTAGGCTGGTGGTCATCTATGGAGGTTCTACTGTATAGGTACACACATATATTTATTCAAAAACTTCAGTCATATTCTAAAGGACACAGAGAATTTCCCCTCTAAAAGAACTATTATGAATCCCTTTGCAATTAAAGATTATTTTTTATCATAAAAAGTCATCTATCCAACTACTAGTGCATATAGTCAAATGTTGGCACATGAAACTTTTCTGAGAATATCATGCCCAAGTTTCTATCTTAAACTTGCATCCGTGATTATAGGCAATATTTAGGACCTACTGTTCACTGGGTAGGCACAAAGCTCTCGTGTGGGAATGGTAAGAAGTGATCAAAAGAATGTAATACTTAAGGAACTGGAAAAATACAAAAGAGATCATAGTGTTTTAAAAGTGCATCATTGCAACCATACATTTCCTATATAAATATAGAAGGTAATATTTATGTAAATTCCCTTTTAGTTGGACCATAAACATTTGGGTGTAAATTCCCTCAGATTCCTTACATTTTACCTTTTTTTTTAAGAGACAGAGTTTTCATTTCATCACCCTAGGCAGAGTGCCGTGGTGTCCTAGCTCATAGCAACCTCGAATTCTTGGGCTTAAGCAATCCTCTTGCCTCTGCCTCCCAAGTAGCTAGGACTATAGGTGCCCTCCACAATGCCTGGGTAATTTTTATAGACGAGGTCTCGCTCTGGCTCAGGCTGGTCTAGAACCTGTGAGCTCAGGGAAATCCAGCCTTCTTCAGCCTCCCAGAGTGCTAGGATTACAGGCATGAGCCACCGTGCCTGGCCTTAACACTTTACTTTTTTAAAATTACATTTTCTGGCAGATAATTTATGATTCTAAACTGTGATCATATAATTCTCTATAAAGAGAAGATCCTTGAAAAAAGTCTACTCTTTGACCAACAAAAATAAGAATGATAAAGGGTTGTAAGCTCTTTATTGTGGTCAGGTACTGTTCTAAGTACCATGTGTGCATTGTCTTACTTCTTCTCCCAACATTGATATTATCAGCATTTTATGGATGGTGAAACTGAGGCACAGGGAGGTCAAGTGTCTTGCATGATAGTATTTGTTTCTCAAGTGGTGGAGCCAGGGTAGGCAGCCAGGCAGTCTGGTCCCAGACCCCGTGTGTAACCAGCCACTGTGTTTCCTGATCTTGTATTCTCGCTTAGATGTTTGATTATACAAATTCTAGTCTTTCAGTATCTCTGTTTAAGAATTTAATTCAGGGGTGATGCTTGTGGCTCAAAGGAGTAGGCAATGGCCCCATATACTGGAGGTGGTGGGTTCAAACCCAGCCCCGGACAAAAACTGCAAAAAAAAAAAAAAAAATTCAATAATAAATTTAAAAATATAATTTGAAGGCCGGGCGCAGTGGGTCACGCCTGTATTCCTAGCAATCTGGGAGGCCAAGGCAGGGGGATTGATTGAGCTCAGGAGTTTAAGACCAACCTGAGCAAGAAGGTAACCCCATCTCTAAAATAGCCAACCATTGTGGTGGTCACCTATATAGTCCCAGCTACTCAGGAGGCTGAGGCAAGATGATTGCTCAAGCCCAAGAGTTTAAGATGGCTGTGCGCTGTGATGCCAGGGCAGCTGAGTGAAACTGCCTCCAAAATAATAATGAAAATAATAATTTGACTATGTTAACTACCTTCCAAAGAACCAAAAATAGTCCATGGGACAATTTTCAGAACTCTCTGGAAGCTGAGAAAGGCAAGTGGGAGTATGGTGGAAAGGAAGATGAGAGGCCCCTGTGGCTCAGTGGGCAGGGCACTGGCCCCATATACTGAAGTTGGCGGGTTCAAACCTGGCCCAGCCCAGCTAACCAACAATGACAACTGCAACAAAAAATAGCCAGGCGTTGTGGCAGGCACCTGTAGTCCCAGCCACTCGGGAGTCTGAGGTAAGAGAATCGCCTAAGCCCAGGAGTTGGAGGTTGCTATGAGCTCTGATGCTATGGCAGTACTCTGCCAAGGGCGACAGAATGAGACTCTGTTTCTAACAAGAAAAAAAGAAAAAAAAAAAAAAAGGAATAGTTCCCACCTACTTTACCATGGGTCTGTACTTGAATTTCTTTCAGCTGTATCCACCAATATCCATGTCTCGCTTATAGTGACATGTTCTGGTAACACTGGCAATCACTAAACCTACTGTTAGTAAGAAAGAGTAACCAGATATAATCAAATTTGGGTTTGTTGTCAGATCAACCTACCTTGGTCAAGTTATTTGAATCTTGAGCCTCAGTTTCTGTATCTTTAAAATGGGTCAGTAATGGCTATCATTTATTAAACCCTTATTAATATGAACTTGGTCTTGTTCTAAGCACTTGGCATATACTATCTCATTTATTCCTCACAGTGCCACTTTGAGATAGTGATTGTTATGACTATTATTCTCATTTTACAAATAAGAAAAATGAGAAATTAAGTCATGGTGGAAGAGCTGGGAAAATCTGACTCTAGAGCAGAGGTCAGCAAACCTTTGTAGTGAAGGCCCACGACCGTAAATACCCTGGGCTTTGCTAGCCTAACAGTCTTTGCTACAACTACTCAACTCTGTTGATGTCGTGTAAAAGCTGCCGTGGACATGTCAAAATGCAGCATGGCCTCGTCCCAATAAAACTTGAGGGTCGGACTCAGCCCCCTGGCTGTAGCTTTCTGAACCCCTGCTCTAGGGCCCACATTTTTGACTACTACTTGTAGAAATGTTCTAAAAATCAAGGTGTCTTTTACACATAAGTGTTCAAGAAAAATGGAAGCTATCCTTGACTCCAGAGTTTTTAAATCCTACATTAAGGAAAGTCTTTGAGAGATTATTTGTAGTCCATCTGCTTCCCTCTAGGCAGGGTTGCTCTTAAGCCGTCTGTTCTCCTTTTGCTCCGTTCTGTTCTTAGTATGTGAATGAAATACACTCCACAGCAGCCACTTTTGTATTATGGAAATAC
Source organism: Galagoides demidoff (assembly GCA_963574575.1). NCBI lineage: Eukaryota > Metazoa > Chordata > Mammalia > Primates > Galagidae > Galagoides > Galagoides demidoff. The sequence goes on from CAUYQV010129277.1 coordinate 4,091, forward strand.
TAGCCATACAGTGCAACAGGATCCTTCTCTGCAATTCTCTCACGGTGCTAAATGATGGCAATCAGCAGAACGTCTTACTCAGAAAAATGCTCAAAATAACCAGAGTTGGATTTTCACCATTTTAACTCATTCTGTAACATCATTGTGTATCATATGTGCAATAATGTGGTATATGATGACATAGTTCTAAGTGTAAGGGGATCAGGAGAGTTTCTACCCTTCCAAATGTCCATTAAAATAAATGGGCAGATTTTCAGCCTACATGTTACAGCTGGATCACTCCTTCAGGTCTATTTTGACCTAGATCTGTTGTTGCCTGCGCACTTGGCCAACCTAGTGTCTTAGCTGGCACATTCAATAATGGTTTGTTGAAAGAATGTGTGTGACCTCTTAGCACTGAACAATTTTTATTTTATTATTATTATTTTTAAGACAAAGTCTTGGTAGAGTGCCATCGCATTGTAGCTCACAGCAACCTCTTTCCTCTTTGGGCTCAAGTGATCCTCATGCCTCAGCTTCCCAGGTAGCTGGGACTACAGGCACCCACTATAATGCCTGGCTAATTTTTCTATTTTCAGTAGAGATGAGGGGTCTCACTCTTGCTCAGGCTTGTCTTAAACTCCTGAGCGCAAGCAATCCACTGGCCTCAGCCTCCCAGAGTGCTAGCGCTCCTGGCCTGGGCTGAAGATCTCATGTGGCTGTGTGCTCCCGTACCTACCCCGCTGCCATTGCTTCTTGTACACAGCTTTGTACAAAAGAAGGAGATCACAGTCCATTTATTTATTTGATAAATATTTGTCTTTTAAGTGTCAAGCTTTCAAGACCCTGTAGTGACCAAGAAGAGACGTGGATGCTGCTTTCTTAGACTTTACATTCTACTTGTAGAAGACTGACTCAGGAAAAATAATGGCAGCAGTGATAAGTGTTATGAAAGGGGCGTCTGCAGTGAACAGGAGGTTCAACCTGGCACACACGAGACTAAGGCTGACCCAATACAGAATTCCAGGTTTATCTTGTGCCTTTAATTCTTGGGTTTCGGGTCTCCCGTCCCCTTATCAGCACTGCTCAGACCACCTGTTTGCTTAACAGAATAGAATAGTTCATGAACATGTTAGTGGGACTGTTTATATCCCTCTGAATAGACCACTAGTGCAAGAGCTGTTCGTTCTGTCATTGAGGACTCAGCCTGTGCTTTCCACACACAGCTGAAGCTTCACCGCTCTCCACTGTCTACTGCAGAGAATGTGAGATTTGAAACCTTCTGGATCTGGCTGCTGCTGCTGCTGCTTTTTTTTTGAGACAGAGTTTTACTCTGTCACCCTTAATAGAGTACCATACCTCAAACTCTTGGGCAGAAGCGATTCTCTTGCCTCAGCCTCCCAAGTAACTGGGACTACTGATGCCCTGCTATTTTTTGGTTGTAGTTGTCATTGCTGTTTGGCAGGCCTGGGCTGGGTCTGAGCCCACCAGCTCAGGCGTATGTGGCCAGCGCCCTCACCACTGAGCTATAGGCACTGAGCTGTTTCTTCCTTTGTTTGAGCCTCCTCTTGTGCCTCACACCCACTTCCCACATGTCAGCCACTCTGGGCTATTCCTGCATTTTCGTAAATGCTCACCTTGGCTTGTGTTGTTCCCGCTCTGTCTCTCGTCTCCCTTCTAACTCCACCCTTGTGGGACTGTGAACTCCAAGGTCTGTGCACTAGTCACCACTGTATCCCCAAATACCACCAACAGCCTCACACACAGCAAGGCTCAGTTAGTGTTTAAATGAGCAAATGCATGAACGAGTATCTGTGCAGCTAGAGGTACAGAGCCTGGCTAGAGCACCCACGAATTGACTGTGTTATAAGAGTGTTTTTTCAGTGATCGCTGAGAATGTTTTTTTTTTAAGTGTGACTTAAAAAAGAGTGAGGGTTGAGGAAACAAGTAATGTCATTTGAGAATGGTCCAAGTCTTAAAACCTGATTGCCAGCAGTTCTCATGTGCCCACAAAGCGGCAGGTTCTGAATTTGAATGAGACCCTCACTTTTGTACTTAGTAGATTCTTAGACTGATTTCACCAGTGGAGTTTGTGTGCCCAGGCCTGTCAATTTGCCTGTGATCAAAATCAATTAATTGATTCATGGTACGGTGGGGTGGCTAAGTGGGTAGGGTGCCAGCCACATACACTGAGGCTGGTGGGATCAAATCCAGCCCTGGCCTGCTAAACAACAGTGACAAGTGCAACAAAAAAATAGCTGGGCATCGTGGAGGGCACCTGTAGTCCCAGCTACTTGGGAGGCTGAGGCAAGAGAATCGCTTAAACCAAGAGTTTGAGGTTGCTGTGAGCTGTGACGCCACAGCACTCTACCCAGAGTGACAGCTTAAGACTCTGTCTCAAAAAAAAAAAAACCCCAATTAAACAACAGAATCAGTCTGACGGCTATATGGTGGTAGTTGTTTGGATTGAAAAATTACATTGATAGAGTTTCAACTAAATTTAATAAGTAGTGAGGGACCATAGGGACACTTACTTGGACCCTTGGGAAATGTTACACATTTTTCATTCTTAATAGCCTTGGCAGTAAGAGTCAGGTCAAGATACCAAGCCCGTGTTGGGGTCAGATGGTATAAAATACCAATTTTTTGGCTAGGTATGGTGTCTTGTGCCTGTAATCCCAATACTTTGGGAGGCTGAAGCAGGAGGATCGTTTGAGACCAGCCTGGGCAACCCCATCTCTAAACAATATATGTAAAAATTAGCCAGGTGTAAGCAGCACACACCTGTAGTCCCAGCTACTCAAGAAGCTGGAGTGGAAGTATCACTTGAGCTGAGAAGTTTGAGGCTGGAGTGAGTTGTAATTGTATCACTCTACTCCAGCCTAGGTGACAGAGCAAGACTTTGTCTCTATGAAAGAAAAAAAAATGGCCAGGTGTAGTGACTCATGCCAGTAATCCTAGCACTTTGGGAGGCTGAAGTGGGAGGATCATTGGAGCTCAGGAGTTCAAGACCAGCTTGAACAAGAGTGAGATCTAGTCTCTACCAAAAATAGAAAAAATTAGCCAGGTGTGGTGGTGGGTATCTGTAGTTCCAGCTACTCAGGAGACTGAGGCGGGAGGATGGCTTGAGCCCGAGAGTTTGAGGTTGCTGTGAGCTACAATGATGCCACTACACTCTAGCCAGGGTGACAGAGCAAGGCCCTATTTTTAAAAAAAGAAAATTAAAATCTTCTCCTATTTAATGAGTCACTGCCACATGCAAGTATATAATCCCAGTTCATAGCTCCAAGACAGACTCAACAGAAAGCAATTTTGTGTAGACTTCCCCCCCCCCCCCAACAGCCACAGTGTCTGGAGACATTTCTGGTTGTCACAATATTGTCAGGGTTAGAGGTGCTTCCGGATCTCATGGGCAAAGAGCAAGGACGTTGGGAAACATGGTGCTCAGCACAGGCCCCACAGCTTGGAATCATCATACCCCACTTGTCCACAGGGCTGAGGTTCAGAAACCCTGGGTTAAATCTCTAAATTCCCTTGGCAGCTCAAATTCTGGGATTTTGTGCAACTAGATAATACATATAAAACACTGTGGAAACCTAAGCTCCTGTTCCCTCATCTAAGCCACCTTGGCTTCTCCTTCTTCATTCTGGCATTTCTCTGTGCTGTCTGCCTGCCTTTCTGTTCCTGCCAGATCCCAAAAAGGCTTATCTCCAAGGACCCAAGATAAGGAGTGAAACCACCAGGGTCTCCTACTGACTGTTTGTTCACAGCTTGGGAAAGCATTAGCCCAGGAGGCATATGTGTGCTAAAATTTGTGGGTTTCATATTTTTTTTTTTTGTTCAGCATTACCCCATGGACCTGTTGAGTAAAATGAGTGATGCTTATTTAAAGAGAACAAGATAACAGAGTCCTAATAGGTATTTCTGTGCTGCCAAGTACCTGCAGAAAATCCCCCCACCTCACCCATTTCAGGCAGGTGACTTCAACCTCCCTTGTGGGATACAGCCGGGGTCCCTGAGAACCCGTAGCAGAATGCCGCATTCCCAGGGATATAGTCACTGCAAGAGCCTGGGAAAACTGGGCCTCTTGGCTTTGCACCTGTTTATCCAATCCAACCATTCAGTGAACGACATGCTTTGCTATAGCAGTATCCGTAGGAGAATAAACACAGTTAAGACCCATCATGAACAAAGTCTTCCTCAGATTAGCCAGAGGTGGGCAGAAGGGATGGCCCAGGATGTCATCATCCCGCTGTCTCTCTATCCTAAAGAGAAGATTCATCAGGGAAAGATAATTTGTGTGTCCCAAAGGCCATGCCTTTAAATAGCATAAGGTGACAGGCAGGCTAAGACAGAGAACCGGAGGCTGTGTTTCAGAGTCTTCAGCCTGTTGTTGAAGTCTCAAGGTAAATTCTAAGTGTTTCATCTCCATTTCACCCAGAACTCATCCACTTTCAAACTCTAAGGTAACAGAAACTCCCAGTGCCAGAGTCTGGCTGGCCAGTGGGAGTGTTCTGGCTAATGTTTACTCTGGTGGGTGGTGGTAACTTGGATCCAGGCAGTCAGATAAAGTGCTCAGGGTGAGGCCAGATCTTGGCAGTTTTTACACAAGCTAGGCTTTTTTTTTCCCCTCCGATATTTTTTTTTAACTCCCTGATTTTTTTTTTTTTTTTATTGAATAGTAACTGTGTACTTTAATGCACTTCTGGGGTACAGTATGGGGTTTTCACAAACAATCCGAAACACTTCCATCAAACTGGTTAACATAGCCTTCATGTAATTTTCTTAGTTATTGTGTCAAAACATTCATATTCTACTCATAGAAAGATTCACTTGTACCCTTGTAAGATGAACCACAGAAGTGAAAACTCCCTGATTTGAGACATTTCTTCCTTTACAAAATAATTTTTCTGTACACTACATAGTTTTGGTCAACTTTTGTGACAGACATCTCTAAAACTTGAATTATGGCCTTTAAGTGACACTCTTTAAAGGAATAGTGATGATAATTGCTGACCTTTTTAAACATATTGTGTGCACCAGACATTGTCACATGTCACTTAATGCTGGAACCAATCCTCAGCTATAGCACTATCACTAGAACCATCACGGAAGTGTGCAAACACAGCTGGTAAGTAGCATCGTGATGATTTGAACTCACATTTCTTTGACTCCTGGGTCCTTGGTTGTGATAATTATGTATTTTATTATATCTGTACACTTTACTCCTCCAAGTATATTTGTAAATTGCTATTTGTCATTTGATCAACAAATAAAACTCTTCCCAAGAATTCCAAATGGTATATTCATCTCAAACACACACACACACAACCCCCTTCACCCTCCAAAAGCTGTGAGCCAAAGCTAACTTGTAGTCTGAATAATTCTAGAGTAAACTCATGCCTGTTTTTGTTCCTAAAGACGGGTCTGTAAATATTGGAGATGTTTCCCAGTAGTACAGTGGTATCTCTTGACCTACGACTTCCCTGTTCAAAGTTAAAATCCTGATGAAAGATACTCTGGACCAATACTAGGAATTTCAAATCCTTAACGATTTCTGCTTTACATCTAAGTTTGCCCTGAAATTTTATGTTTACCCAACAAGTTCAAACTCGGCCTAAAGCAAAGCAAACAAAAATTCTAGCTCATAGTTCAGAATAATAATGGTTTGATTTTTAAGTATATATTTTCTATGTTTGTTTTATATGCCAAATTGTGAGTAAATGATTTGTCTTGAATATATCACCATGTTTATTTACTGCTAACAGGCTTTGGAGAAGACTACCACATTTTTAGTGTGCAACTTTTTAAAAACAGATGGTAGGCCATATTTGGCCCATAGGTGTAGTTTGCTAAACCTAGCATAACTGTAATCAGCATTCCATTATATCTCCAAGATATATTAGTTGTATGGTTTCCTTTTCCAAGGCCTTAAATAAACCGTTTATTCATATTTAAAAAAATTTTTATTTTCTGTTGTCCCAGCTAGATAGTGACATCATTATGACTCACAGCAAAATCAAACTCCTGCCAAGTAGCTGGGTCTACAGGTGTGCACTGCCATACCCAGCTAATTTTTTAATGTTTTTATAGAGACAGGGTCTTGCTATGTTACTTAGGCTGGTTTTGAACTCCTGAGCTCCAGTGATCCTCTCGCTTTGGCCTCCCAGAGTGTTGGGATTATAGGTGTGAGCCGCCATATCTGCCCATCATTTATCTTCTAATATATCCAAGCCTTTGGCCTCAAGAATTCACCAAGCAGGAGTGTCTGTGGCTCAAAGGAGTAGGGCACTGGCCCCATATACTGGAGGTGGTGGGTTCAAACCTGGCCCCGGCCAAAAAACTGAAAAAAATAAATAAATAAAGGAAGAAAGAAAGAATTCACCAAGCAGCACATCATATAATTTGTTTAACATGGTATATTAGACACATGATTAGAATTTGTAGACTAGGCTCGGTGCCTGTGGCTCAAGTGGCTGAGGCGCCAGCTACATACACCTAAGGTGGCAGGTTCGAATTGGCCCACCAAAACAACAATGATGGCTGCAACCAAAAAATATAGCTGGGCTTTGTGGCAGGCGACAGTAGTCCCAGCTGTTAAGGAGGCTGAGGCAGGAGTCTCGCTTGAGCCCAGGAGTTGGAGGTTGCTGTGAGCTGTGATGCCACAGCACTCTACCTAGGGGGACAACTTGAGGCTCTGTCTAAAAAAAAAAAAAAAAAAAAGAATTTGTAGACTAAAACATGTTCCCAAATGTGTTTACCTGCCCCTTCGTGGCCTCCCACGAAATTCTACTTTTATTTTTGTCCTTTTTGCATCGCTGAATCTTCTCGCTTTTTTTAAGGATTTTTTTTTTTTACTGTGGTAAAGTATATACAACAAAATTTTAACCATTTGTAAGTGTGTAGTTCAGTGGCATTAAATACATTCACATTGTTGTGCGACCCTCACCACCATCCACCTGCAGAATTGTCTTACCACCCCTAACTGCAAGTCCACACCTGCTAAATACTAACTTCCTCTGCTACACACGGTGACCACTATTCTCCTAAGAATTTAACTACTCTTTAGTACCTCACTGAAGTAGAATCATATAATATTCGTACTTTACTGCTTGGCTTATTCCACTTGTTATAATGTCTTCAAAGTTCTTCAAAGTATGGCATGTATCATAACTTTATATAAAGCTGAATCATATTCCATTGTATGTATGTACTATGTGCCATATTCTGTTTATCATAATCTCTTGGCTGGCATTTGGGTTGTTTCCATCTTTTGGCTATTGTGAGTAGTACTGCTGTGAACATTGGTGTACAAATAATCCATTTGAGTCTTTTGGATATATACCTAGAAGTGGAATTGGTGGATCATGTACTAAATTTATGTTTAATTTCTTTTTTATGAAACATTGCACTGTTTTACACAGTGGCTATACCATTTTACATAGTCACCAGCATTGCAGAAGGATTCCAGCCTCTCCACATCGTTGCCAATCCTTATTTTCTGCCTTTTGCTATAATAACCAAGCTAGTAAGTGTGGAGTAGTCTTTCATTCTGGTTCTCACTGGTTTTTTAAGCAGTATTTGTAGATAGTACCAAATACACAGTAAATTTGGATGTTATATTAATAATATCTATTGCACACTCTGGATATATATGCATGGATGTATGAATTTATTCTTCACTAGCACAAAAATTATGTCACATGGCTTCTAAGAAGTTGGGGGTGACTGATATAAGTAGCTCAATTCATGGCACTAGGAATATAGAAGGAAACTAAAAAATAAAAAGAAAAAAGAAACTATAGCCCAAATTAGAAGAATGTGAAAGTGTGTTGTAATGCCCCCTACCCCTATTAAATTTGGATTATAATGACTAGTCAATTTTGAACTTCCTAGTAGCCAATGAGAAAAGGGAAACAGGGTCACTAACATGGTTTGAGATGACAAAAGCACAGTGCTTTTCTTGACTTACTGATGTACAAAATAAACTATAATCATTTTAAAAAGTTTTTAAAGAGACAATTGTTAGTGAAATCAGCAGATTTTAGAATAAAAGCAAACAGAATTTTTGATTAAATTATGGGAGTTGGGGGTTGTAGATGACTCCAGCCTGACCATTATACTGTTTTTATGTAAAACAGTAGCTTCAAAGTACACTTGGGCTGGGCACTGAGGGCAGGGGATGGGTAAATTCACACCTGTTAGGTACAGTGCACACTATCTGAGTGATGGGCACACTTAATGTATGTAACTTTGACTAAATCTGTATAAAAACAGGTATAGAAACAGGTATAGAAACAAAAGATATGTGGCCCTAATATTCTGGAAATTTAAAAAAAAATACAATTAGGAAAATAAAAGGTCAACTTCACCTATCTCTGCAGGGTGATAAGTTCTGTCCTTTGGACTTTATCAGGTAATGGTCATGACGTGGCACACCAGGTCTAATCCTGGATTGCGTCATTTACATACACGCCTGACATTTCCTTCCCAAGTTACAGATTATCAATATATGTGTTTTGTACAAATAGTTTTAAAAATACTTCCTTGTCTTCCATTTGGAAGGAGAGAGAGACCTTGATGTTCAAATCTGATACTGAAATTTCTTTTTTGAAACTACAGGGCTAATGTCTCATTTTTAAATTTGTACTGAAAAAAACTTCATGATAACTAGAGATCTTGTCAAATTAGCTTCCAAGCACTTGAAAAAGTAAGATGTAGCAGCCCGTATAGCCTATGGCTAGGAGGAGTGAGAGTTATAGGAAATACCTATAATGGAACACCTTGGTGAAAAGGGCAGGGAGAGAGATTTAGTTCTAACTAGCATGAGAGAGCTCGCGAGATAGAGCATTGGTGAACTGGCAGTCTCTACACCTGTGGTGTTGAGAAGCATGAGATCAGCCTTATATTAGGCTGGAGGAGCAGGTAGTCAAAAAGCATGCACATTCTATCACGGATCCACTTACTCTGACTCTTGTCTCCTCTCCTCCCTACAGAACACCAGCCCAGCATCTCTCTGCTGAATATTACCAAGCTTTGCTAAAGACTAAGATCTATTTGTTCTAAGAAGACTGCTTTACTCTCTCTAAGATACTCTGTCTCTCTAGCTAAAGTAGATAGCCCTCAAGCGCCTAAGAGAACCTGTTCCTGAGCAAGGTAGCTTAGCAGTCCGCCCCCGGAACCTACCTAAGCCGGGCCCCAGACCTGGCCAGTCCCGGGCCCTGACAAGTGGTGTCAGAAGTAGATCCTGACATAAGAACAGATGCATTTTAAGGAAATTACTTTAAAATGGCTTGGCGCCTGTGGCTCAAGCGGCTAAGGCGCCAGCCACGTACACCTGAGCTGGCAGGTTCAAATCCAGCCCCGTCCCACCAAACAACAATGACAGCTGTAACCAAACAAATAAACAAAAAAAAATAGCTGGCCTTTCTGGTAGGTGCCTGTAGTCCCAGCTACTTGGGAGGTGGAGGCAGGAAAATCGCTTGAGCCCAGGAGTTGGAGGCTTCTGTGAGCTGTGATGTCACAGCACTCTACCCAGAGTGACAGCTTGAGGGTCTGTTTCAAAAAAAAAAAAAAAATTACTTTAAAATAGAAAGAACTGGTCCAAAATTTTACTCAAAAATTTGGATGAAAGATACTAACTTACGTTTCTTCGACATTTACATTATTGGCCCAGCTCAAAGTACTTTGTTTAGTAACACATTTATTCCTCTAAATGTAATGAGGTTAATACTATCATTATTCCCATTTCATAGGCAGGGAAACTGAGGAACAGAGTAGCTGAGTATCCTTGGCAATTTTCTCAAGCCCTCTAAGCCTATTTCCCCATGGGCAACTTGGAACTAATGATAATACCATTTACTACATTTGTAGAATTTTACTTTATTTTACATTGTATATTGTTTGTTTTGTTTAGTTTTTGAGACCATGGTGTCATCATAGTTCACAGCACCCTCAAACTGTTGAGCTTGAGCAATCCTCTTGCCTATTATAGTAATTGGGACTTTAGGCATGCAACACCATGCCTGGTTAGTTTTTGACTTAAGGTTTTAAATAAGAGAATGCAGGTGTTAGTTCTCTGAAACTAACAGCTTGCTTCAGCCTCCTGTAGGGAGCCTGGCTTACCTGGTAGGTAGATGTTGCCTCCGAGGTCCCCCAGGTTGAAGCTAATCTAGCTCTTTGTGATTTCAAACTCAGGAATGCTTCATACTAAGAATTGTGCCTGAATGACGAATTACTGTAGTTCTTAGCCTAAGTCCGAAAGCTTTAGTACACAGCTCTGTAGTTACGTATCACTTCCTCAAAGTTTTAATAAGTTAAAGTCTTACTGTAAGCACATTGCTGTAGTGCCATTCCTACAATGAAAATGACAGCCTTAAAAAAGAATAGAAAAAGGCTGTATTCACCAAAGAAGTCACTGAGGTTCATTAAATGCTATGTAACCAAGGGGAATCCATCTGAGGTGACAGCGTGGGAATTAAGCAAAAAGGCCTTGCCATTTGTGTGCAAGAACATGAGATTTTCACCAACCACTATTCAACGCTGTTGGGTCCTAAGGAAGCAAAAATACCTAACCATGCTGGTTTTGTTTTTGGTTTTTGTTTGGTTGTTTTCTTTTCTTTTCTTTTCTCGCCCTCATTAGAGTGCAGTGGCATCACTGCTCACAGCAACTTCCAACTCCTGGGCTTAGGTGATTCTCTTGCCTCAGCCTCCTGTAGGGAGCTGGGACTACTGGCACCCGCCACAACGCCGGGTATATTTCTGTTGCAGTTTGGCCAGGGCCGGGTTTGAACCCACCACGCTCGCTATATGGGGCTGGCGCCCTACTCACTGAGCCACAGGCGCCGCCCGTTTGTTTGCTTTTCGAGTCACTTCTGGGTTTTGCTGCAAGACAACTTGACTGTTTCAGAGTTGTTTGTTGTTTTTTTTTTTTTTTTTTTGAGGGAGCCTCAAGCTATCCCCATGGGTAGAGCGATATGGCATCACAGCTCACAGCAACCTCCAACTCCTGGGCTCAAGCGAGTCTCCTGCTTCTGCCTCCCAAGTAGCTGGGACCACAGGCGCCCACCACAACGCCTGGCCATTTTTTGGTTGCAGCCATCATTGTTGTTTGGCGGGCCGGGCTGGGGATTCGAACCCGCCACCTTAGGTGTATGTGGCTGGCGCCTTTGCCAATTGAGATTAAAACTTTTAGAGAGATTGAGGAAATGGCTCTAAAACTCCCCTGAAAGATGCCACATACCCCTCATTCAAGGCATGAATTTGAATAGTCTCACTCCCTTCCTCCCAGGGACCAGGCTGAGTAACTGGACTTTTTGCTGACTGCGAATTCCCCATCTCAGACAGAAACTTTGACACACAGCTGGGAGCTGAGGGAGTAGTCAGGGCTGAGGCAGCCTCTCTGCTCTCACTTCCAGGAGAGGAAGAGCCAGGCTCCCAAGGGCCACGCTCTCACCCGACTTGGCAGAGGAAGTTGGACTCCCCAGCCTGCCCATGGGAGAGAGAAAAGTCAATGGCAGAGGCCCAGCCTGAGGCATCATGAAATTTCTCTGGCCAAGCCCTGTTTACTCAGCTTTAAAATCGTTCAGATAAAAAAGTTGAATAGAAAAAGGAAAGTGTTTGTAGTCTAGGGTCTGAATCTATTATTAGTAAATTGTAATATCTCTCGCATGCTGGCCGGGACAAAGAGTTTATAGAGCATATTCCCAGCTCCACCATTCTCTCTCCATTTCCCCTCTAACAAAAAAGCTGGAAGAGATGGAAGGAAGAAAAGAGAGAGAAAGAGAGAGAAGAATGGAAATGCTTAGAAATCCAGTCTTGCCCTCCCTAGACCACTGTAGTTTTCCAAGGTAAATGTGAAATCCTCCCACCATGGAGATCTGAGGTGGTGACTGGAAATGGCCCTAGGATGACGGCTCTGGGAAGGCAGCAGCCATATGGGATAGTAAATGGTGCCGCCCCTGGACCGGGCATCAGGGTGAGCCTGACACCTGCTCCTCCTCAGATGATCACTTCCATAAACCTGAGCGCCGGGCTCCTCAGAAGGAGAAGGAGGAGGAGGAAAGAAGGGAGGGGAGGAAGGAAGGTAATAAAGCTAAGATCTAATCAGATCTCAATTCCATTAAATCCAGAAAATTTTTCCTTTGTACCTTTCTTTACAATAGATCTTTGAAGTCCACATGGGGCCAAAATAAGTTGGCATCTTAACTGAGTTTTTTTTTAATTCAAAAAATACAGTGAAAATAATGCAATTATACTTAAGTATAAAATGCATTTTTAGGGTCTTTCTGGAAGTGATAAAGAGTAACTAGTGAAAGGTGTCAAGGCTAAACCATTATGTTTTGTCTAGAACAGGCCCTGTGGATTTCCTACCTCCTAAATCATTTCCATCAATCACTCAGTTTCTGCCTCTTCTTTCAATCAATCCAAATATCTGAAAAGTGACAGTCACCAACATTAATCATTTCTTTCCCAAAATCACTCTAGTCTACTTGGAGTGGGGTAGAGAGACCAGCAAGCAAACAGGAGTGCAGTGATTTAGCAGGGATGGCAGAACAGACTACAGACATTTTCTGGAGAATCAAACAAAGTGAACTCAGCTCTCCAGGTTTAATCCCCAAGGCCTTCAAGTCTTCTCTTGATAACAGCTTGATGCTCTTGAAGACATCGCTTCAGTGCACTGCCTGCTCTGTCTCTGTCCCAGCCTACATGGAAGCAGACTCCAGTTCACCTCCAGTCAGGCATGTCTCTGAGCCAATTTCAAGCAAAGTGCTCAACTTGAGGAGTGTAAGTGTTCATACTCACACTCCCATTTTGATCTTATGGAATTTTCCTCTCCCAGCAGGTATCCATATTTGCAGAGGCTCACACACAGGACTTTCTGATATCAGCAAGTGAAGTGATTACACACACACACAAACACGCATATGCCCACATTCACGCACACTCATGTACACACACTCGTGTATGCATTTTTTAGAAGCTCACTAAAAACTTCATTTCAGAGTCATAATGAAGCCATATAGGCCTGTTCAAAGAACATTCTCAGCAGTGGCAATTAGCTTGATGCCAAGGAAAATGTACATGTCGTGTTCCTGTTTCCATAGAAGAAGGGCACATCAGAGTGGCATGTGTCACCTGCCAGAGAACCTCCCTATGTTAGATTTTCTCTGAGAATAGCCATGTCATGAATCAGAGTACTGGGTTTCAAAGCACCAGCTTTCCTCTTGTATAGCTTCGTGACCTTGAATACATCAGTGTATGCCTCTTGACTTCTGTTTCTTTAAACACACAGGAGCACACTCACAAAATCTCATCTAAAAATGCCAGTAGGTGATTAGACAACTGTGAGAACCATTTTTCATTCATAATATCCTATTCTGAAAATAGGAATCATTTTAACCCTTAATAGATAGGTATGGGTTAAAAAATCTCCTAATAATCAGAGTTCTCTGATGCCTACAAATGCCCCCTGAGTTTGGAACAAATGTGAATTTTACATCACGGCTCACAACTCTCAAGATTGGGTCATATGCTCCTTTCTGTGTTCAGACAGTCAGTCAATAAAATTTATTAAACATCTGCTACACTCTTATTAAACATCTGAGCCTAAGTGAACCTCCAAGAGAGGGCAACAGACTTAAAAGTTATAAAGAAGCTTAAAGACTTAAAAGTCTATAAAGAAGTGGGAGATGGGGTAGCACCTGTGGCTCAAAAGGGTTGGGCGCTGGCCCCATTCGCCAGAGGTGGTGGGTTCAAACCCAGCCCTGGCCAAAAAAAAAAAAAAAAAGAAGAAGAAGAAGTGGGAGATGGTGGGCAGAGTGGAGAAGAAGGAAAAGGAATACATCCGCATATTCCTAGTGCAAGGGCCCTGGGTTTTTTTAATCATCAGCATCTCTGAAGTTATAGGACACTAAGTGCTGGAAGGCAACTAGAACAAAGTCTGCTTTTAAAAATAGATTTCATTTTTGAGCAGTTCTAGGTTTGCTGCAAAACTGGGTGGAAAGTAGACATTTCCTATATACTCCCTGAAGCAACATCCCATGTTAGTGGCACTTTTGTTACAGGGGATGAGCCGACATTGACACATTGCTGTGTTTATTTCCTCAAAAGATGAAATTCATATGTAACTGCAATCATCATGATACAAAATTGCCATTTAATCTTTGGGAGGTTTAACTAATATGTTTCTTCCATTCTAGTTTAATCTTTAATCTTTAGTCCTTAAAGAACCAGAGAAGAAAGTGTTATGACTTAAAGAACCAGAGAAGAAAGGTTATGACTTAAACAGCTCCTGAGAGCCAGAGACGGGCTGGTAAACCATAGAGGCTCACGGCAGGAAAGGGGAAGTCCCTCTGTGCCTGGAGCAGTAGTGACAGTGAGGATCATTCTCAGTGGCCAGGGCCACTTTGGGATATTCTTCCCTCTAACTCTTCCCTTTCCCAACCCACTGCTCACACACACACAAATATACAATCATTGTAACTCAGTGAACCACCATAAGATCCTCCTTTGACCAGGAAGTTGAGGGACCATTTTCTAAGGATACTGAGACCCTCAATAATCCTCATGTAGTTGCAACCCCAACATGAGAACCAACAGAGTAACTGGTCTCAGAGCTAGGAGGCAACACACCTCCACCTGTCCCTATGATGTCACCTTTCTGTGCTATCTGCCACCCGACACACACCCAGGTTCTCCCATTATCTAAGTGAAGGTCTCAGATGACCTGCTCTTCATGCCACTGATCACATCCCAGTGTAGCTAGACAGCAGGAATCAGAGGGCCTGAGGCTAAATCCAGTCCACAAACATGTTATATCTGCCCCACACCTTGTTCAAACACCTACAAGGATATCCAGATGCCTGCTCTGGAGCCCTGGGGCTCAGGTTTACAGCAGCAATCAACTGAGGATGAGCAGGCCTCCAGCTCACCCTGATGCCCAGTCCAGGGGCGGGCACCATTTACTATCCCCTACAGCCACTGCCTTCCCAGAGCCATCATCCTAGGGCCATTTCTAGTCACCACCTCAAATCTCCATGATGG
Source organism: Galagoides demidoff (assembly GCA_963574575.1). NCBI lineage: Eukaryota > Metazoa > Chordata > Mammalia > Primates > Galagidae > Galagoides > Galagoides demidoff. The sequence goes on from CAUYQV010129277.1 coordinate 19,115, forward strand.
GAGGATTTCACATTTACCTTGGAAAACTACAGTGGTCTAGGGAGGGCAAGACTGGATTTCTAAGTGTTTCCGGAAAAACCACGAGGAACCCAAAGTTTCCACATCTTTTACTATTTGAATCATTTTCACCGACCTATTATTTATATAGATGATTGAGCCAGAAATGACATCTGTCCTGTATCCACAGATATTAGGGAAGGATAATGACAGCCAAGGAAGGAAATGTGGATGAGGAGAAGAAATAATATTTAGAGAGGACAAGCAGCAACCTCCCTGTTAGTGAAACAAAAACCGGAAATTCATTATGATTGTGAAAAACGATGTAATAATCATAGTAAAGCCCACTAAAAATATGGACTCTGCCCTTTGGTTTTAGCACAACAAAAACAAACCCAGGAACAGATATGAGCAAATTGACTTTCCTTGTCCCCAAGTCCATTTTAAATGAGTAGTTACATTCACTAGGCACAGAATAAGCTTGTCTTTCTTCTCCTTCCTCATGGGCCTCTGCACAACATCACTAGTAGACTAGGGCACCATTCTACCCCAGGCCTGGTGAGCCTTAAAATTCTACTCCATATCTGATACGCTGGGCAGCCCTACACCTGGAGCTGGCTGGCAAGAAGAAGCTGCTTCTCCATCCAGCCCCTGGAGCCACTCAACACCTTCTAACGTGTCGTAGCAGGGACAGGGTACAGGAAACAGTGACGGGAAACTAGCAAGAAATAGAAATTGAGGAAGACAAAGACAGATTTTCCCCTGCACCTTTCATCAAAGGAAAGTTAGGTGCCTCTCATACACAGAAAGGGAAATCTTTTCTCACTTACTGTTACTGATGTGTGGAGGGAACTGGATTTGTGTTTGAATATGCTAAAAGCCCACATCACGAAGACCCAAAGCTCTAGGTGCCAACATGGATGTGGAGAGAAAGGAACACTTGTATGCTGTTGGTGAAATGCAAACTAGGGCAGCCTCTGTAGAAGGAAATATGGAGAATCCTCAAAGAACTCAAATTAGATTTCCCATTTGATCCTGTAATCCCATGACCAGGTATCTACCCAGAAGAAAAGCAATCATTATATCATAAGGATTTTTTGCAATAGATTGTTTATAACAGCTCAATTTAGAATTGCCAAACTGTGGAAATAAGCCAAGTGCCCATCAACACATGAATGGATTAATAAACTGTGGTATATGTATCACGGAATACTATTCAGCCATAAGAAAGATGGAGACTTTACATCATTTTTATTAACCTGGATAGAGTTGGAGAACATCTCTTTAGTAAAGTATCACAAGAATGGAAAAGCAAGTATCCAATGTATTCATTACTAATACGAAACCAGTAGACAAACTAACACACACCCACACAAGAGAAAAACTCAATTTAATTCCAGTTGGAATGAGCGGGGAGGGAGAGGAGGAAAGAGGACTGGTGTGTTCCCACCTAACAAGCAAAATATAAAGGTACATGGCACACTTCCTAGGTGATGGGTGCAACTACAAGGACCTTATCTAACAAACACAAACATTGCAATGTAATTGTTTGTACCTTAGTATTAATCTGAAATAAAAATAAATATGTAAAATAACTAGTTGTCTTTTTTTTTTTTTTCTTTTTTGAGACGGAGCCTCAAGCTATCCCCCTGGGTAGAGTGCCATGGCATCACAGCTCATAGCAACCTCCAACTCCTGGGCTCAAGCAAGTCTCCTGCCTCCGCTTCCCAAGTAGCTGGGACCACAGGGGCCCGGGCTGGGGATTCGAACCCGCCACCTTAGGTATACGTGGCTGGGGCCTTAGCCCATTAAGCCACAGGCGCTGAGCCCATTATGGCTTTATTTTATTTTATGCATTTATTTTTGGGACAGAGCCTCAAGCTATCCCCCTGAGTAGAGTGCTGTGGCATCACAACTCACAGCAACCTCCAACTCCTGGGCTCAAGTGAGTCTCCTGCCTCTGCCTCCCAAGTAGCTAGGGCCACAGGCACCCTCCACAATGCCTGGCTATATATTTTTTTTTTGGTTGCAGCCATCACTGTTGTTTGGCGGGCTGGGCTGGTTTTGAACCCACCACTTTAGGTGTATGTGGCTGGCGCCTTAACCACTTGAGCCATAGGTGCCGAGCCTATAGCTTTATTTTAATAGTTCACAATTTAACTTTCCTTTTTTTTTTCTTGAGAAGAAGTGTGGTATAATGGAAAATCTAGGAGTTTGCATGCATGGAAACTGTTTTGATTCTCACTAGGTAGTGACTAAAATTTATCTACATGTAGGTCTCTCTTTGTTTTATTTATTTATTTATTATTTTGCAGTATTTGGCCTGGACTGGGTTTGAACCTGCCACCTGCAGTGTATGGGGCTAGTGCCCTACTCCCTTGAGCCACAGGCTCTGCCCTACATGTAGGTCTCGTAACTTCACTTAGATTCTTCTGTCAAATAGGAAAGGAGTACCTATACTAGTTTCATTGCTTTGGAGTGAGGGTCAAACTGACAATAAAAGTACTTTGCAGTTTTTTTTTTTTTTAATGCAGTTTTAAAAAAGACAATGTAATGGGTGGTGTGATTGGTTTGAAAATTTTAGGACCTGAAACTATTTATAAAGTTTGTCTTAAGGTATAAAATATAGGGTGGTGCCTGTAGCTCAACTGGCTAAGGTGCCAGCCTCATACACCAGAGCTGACAGGTTCGAATCCAGCCTGGACCTGCCAAAGAACAATGACAATTACAACCAAAAAATAGCCGGGTGTTGTGGTGGGCACCTGTAGTTCCAGCTACTCGAGAGGCTAAGGCAAGAGAATTGCTTAAGCCCAGGTTTGGAGGTTGCTGTGAGTTGTGACGCCACAGTACTCTACCTAGGGTGATAGCTTGAGGCTCTGTCTGGAAAAAAAAAAAGATATAAAATATACTTGGGAATTAACTGAGTTTCCACTGAAATACAGCCACCTTTCATGTATTTAATAAATGTGAGGCTCGGCGCCTGTGGCTCAATCAGCTAAGGCGCCAGCCACGTACACCTAAGGTGGCGGGTTCGAATCCCCAGCCCGGGCCTGCCAAACAACAATAATGGCTGCAACCAAAATAATGGCCGGGCGTTATGGCGGGCGCCTGTGGTCCCAGCTACTTGGGAGGCAGAGGCAGGAGACTCACTTGAGCCCAGGAGTTGGAGGTTGCTATGAGCTGTGATGCCATGGCACTCTACCTAGGGGGATAGCTTGAGGCTC
>CAUYQV010129278.1:0-16654 GCA_963574575.1 Galagoides demidoff
TGAAATATTGAGCAATAATAATAATGATGCAAAAAAAGTAATATTCATAATGTTAGACAAAAGTATGTCTATCATAGGATGCTTTAACTCTGAGGTTCAGTATGGAGTCATCAGTTAACCATGTAAGACCTCTTATCAAACACATCCTATTTCTTATTGGATCCTTAGGAAGAAACAGAAATTAAAGTCTTACCTATGATAAGCTGGCAACACTAATTTTATTACTTCCACATGTATGCCAATAAATCAAAGCAAATAGTGTTTGTTATTCAAAACTAAAATCTTAAAAAAGTTCTGCTATAAATTTATGATATTACAGAAAATTTTTCTAGTAGTTTCCCTAAAAATCATTGTTAACCCATAGCACAAGTTAAATTTGATAAATTAACCAAACTTACGGTCTGTGAGACTAGCAATCCCCGCAAGAGTAGTGATGGGGACATGGGGCATATCCCCATTCATCCTGAAGTTCTGGAATGGTGTTGCCTATAAAAGTACTTAGTTCAGGTGCCAGCTGTCATTACTTCCCATTTCCCAAACACTGCAATACACAAAATACAGACAATTATTTGTAGAAATATGCCAAGTATATTACCACTAGAAAAATGATTAATTGCTACAAAAATAAAATTTATCTTTATTCATGTACCATATCATATATTAAAGATTGCAAAGTGCAATGTACACATTAACTCATCTGGTCTTCATAACAACCTAGTAAGGTAGATACTGTTGTTTTCTGCATTTTGCTAATGAGGAAATTAATTTATAAAGAGTTTAAAATAACTAGTGGAGCAAGGATTATAATCCAAGGAATCTGGTTCCAAAGTAGTTTTTTAACCACTAGCCTATACTGCTAGATAGAAATATTTGATCAATCTTGATAACCACTATAATTTGTTTCTACACTGCCACTACCACTATAATTTGTTTCTACATTCATTTATTATGAAATTAAAATTTTAATTAAAATTAAACAATACAGCTTCAACTTGCCTTTCTAACCATGTCTCATTCATTCTACCTAGGCCATCCTCTCCAACCACATCCACCTTGTGTTTCTGATCTTTCTGTATTTCTTTTTAATACATTCTTCCTACCTAGGAAGCCCATCCCTACTTTAAGTCCAAATCCTGTAATTCTTTACAATCCAGGGCAAGGTCCCACTACTACTACTTGAAACCTCAAATGCACCTAAAAAAAATCTTAACATAATCTATTCTGAACTTATGACATTTACTGTCCAATATTCTTTTGGTAAAAAATTATATAATCCTTTGTGACATTTTCTTTCATTCTTCTATGATCACTTTATGTTTACATATGTACCCTGTCTTTCAAATTATCCCGGGATGCCTCTTATAATAATCAATCATAAAATCAATATATAACCACATAAAGTACAGAGAAAGTCATGGGTTAACATTTTAATGCTCCCATGTAAATTAATTTAAGCCAATTAATCAATTCAAAAAGAAAATTAAATAGGGTGGCACCTGTTCCTTAGTGAGTAGGGCACTGGTCCCATATACTGAGGGTGGTGGGTTCAAACCCGGCCCCAGCCAAACTGCAATAAAAAATAGCAGTGGTGGATGCCTGTAGTCCCAGTTACTTAGGAGGCTGAGGCAGAAGAATTGCCTAACCCCAAGAGCTGGAGGTTTCTGTGAGCTATGACGGCATAGTACTTTACAGAGGGTGAAGAGTGAGACTGTCTCCAAAAAAAAAAAAAAAAAAAAGAAAGAAAATTAAATAAATTCTCTTATTTATCATGAGGTAATATGCTTTCTCTATACATACAAATACAAATATACACACACAAAGACATTCTGTATAATTACTGAATACTCTGTCCCCCAATTTTTCTGATTCTAGTTTCAACATATGGCTCATAGAACACTTAATCTTTCCTTTAATGGCATCTGTGTGTGCCTTTTTTGAAGTAACATAACATTTTAATAATGCGTACATTAAAGATAAGCTTTTATGAAATTACTGTATTCTACATCAACCAAGTCAAAATGCTAAACAGAAAACTGTTGTAATTTCCAGTTTAAATCATTTAAACATTTCTCTTTTTGAGGTTGTATTTGCTAGTCATTAATTTTAAGAGAGCCCTATTAGTATTATGAGTTGTATACTTCAAAATAGTCAAATAATATATGCAGAACTTTAATGATTTCCTTTACTCATACACCTTAATGCAAATTTGCAAATGTGTGTTTTTTTAAAGTAGACGTATACAGGTATTTGAAATTAATAACTTTGTCTCCAAACATATTTTATTAACAAAGACATATAAGACATATGGAACAAAGACACATAAAGCACATGTGTATAGTTTAATAGTTATAAAGAAGTTATCCATAGAACCACCATCCAGAAGGCTAGTATCCCAGTTCTTTCTAGAGATAGTGACTATCCTGTTTTCTTGGTATAATCATTTCCTTTTTTCTTTACAGTTTAATGACCTTTATATGTACATCCTTTACTAATAGCCACCTAAGGGAAAAAGCATTACTTTTCTTTGATGAATGCTAGACGTAAAACTTACTAGCAGAAGTCCACTGAAAGGAAATAGTGTAGGAAAGATATAATTACTACTGGCTGTCTTGTGTTTATTCTTTTGCTGCACTGCATGCTTTACTCTTTGAAATTATTGATTTGATTCTTAACATTTCTTTCTTCACTAGAGAAATTTAATACAACCCTGCATACTTAGCAATCACATCAAGCACTTAAAACCAGTTGGAATTTTTAATGTCCTAATGGAGGTCACCAAAACACAACCAATTTTTCCTAAGTTTGTAAGTTCTAACTTATGCATAGTATTATAAATAATGGAAAGAAGTTATTGAATACAAAGTATTAATAGAGCATCACAAAAATACCTCGTTATTCATATACCACATATGATTCATTGTTATACAAGTACATTGCCATATTCAAACAAATTAAAAGATGACTGTATTTAATTATCTAGAGCAGTGGTTCTCAACCTTTTTAATGCCGCGACCCTTTAATATAGTTCCTCATGTTGTGGTGACCTCAACCATAAAATTATCTTTATTGCTACTTCATAACTGTAATTTTGCTACTGTTATGAATTGTAATGTAAATATCTGATATGCAGGATGTATTTTCATTGTTACAAAGGAGTTGCAACCCACAGGTTGAGAACTGCTGATTTAGAGGATAAGAACCTCTAAAGGCTAATATATATGCTAGGTAGAGGGTTCTCCTGAGGGCTATCAGACTTTATTTGATTTCTCCAAGTCCCACGTAAGTAACATGAAAAGCTGAGCCAACACTAGCTTAGAATTTTCAGCCTAAAAATGGCTTACATATTTAGTTGCCACATATGAACTATATGAGATTACTATACCTACCCACAAGATTGTACTTCCTTAGTCATGTAACAAGGCATCTGAATACTCTGATATCACTAAAAACTGGGATTATAGTAGGGGTGTGGGTGAAGATACTTGTTTGGTTTAACACATTTAATTAAATGTTGATAGATGAGTACTGACAAATATATCTGTACCTTGTCATTATACCTAATTCCATTGGAATCCAAGACTTTGAAGTACAGCAGAGAAATTTGGTAGAAATGAACTTAGAATTTTAGCCAAAGTCATAGCCTTTAATAATATGAGTAATCTGTAGAGATGCTGCTACTTTATACTGGAAGGTGACCACAGCCCCTCAAGAAATAGTATTCCTAGAATTCTAAAAGTAAGTACACACACCTCTAACTAGATATGGCATTTTTGGCTCTCAATTAGATAATGTTTAGTCTGCCTGGCTCTGTGAAAATACATTGTTTTTTATTTTTTGAAACCGAAGCTGAAATGCGTCCAGAATGAAATGGCAACTGAATGGTAAAGAAGATTTTAATGAGTGTTATAGAACTGTCACTTAAGGCAGAGCTTTACAATCTACGAATGGTGACTGATTAGTAGATTGTAAAGTAAATTTAGTAGGTTGAGATCAACACTGAAAGGGATGGAGGGAACAGAAAGAAATACAAGGGTACGCTGCATGGTGCTCTTTAAATCTAGGTAAAATGTCTTTTGAATTATGGGTCACCAGGAAAAGCATACTTTGAGAGATGCTGATTTGAAGATAATAAAAAATAAAAAAGCAGCTCACCTCATAAGTGGTAATGAGAACAAAATAACACATACAAATCACCTGACATACTACTTGGCACATAGCAAATATTCTAGAAAGCTAACAATGTTACTAAAAGATATGGGAAAACAGAGGAGGAATTAGGTAAAAGAATCTCTTCAAAACAAATAACCTCTACTTCTGCAATATTACTATAAATTATTGTTTGACATTACAATATATACTTCACCATAGTATTACAAATCATAGTTTATAGTCTTGGTATTGCCCATCTACAATTACTTAAATCATAAGGTAGCAGAAATAAATACCAGAAATAGAAAGAAAAATATAACCTTTGAAATATGATACCAAGAACTAAATTAAACAAAATATACTGAGTAGGAAATCATTTATAAGCTAATTAAGTGTGGCTTGAGGTTTAATTAAAAGAATGCTTAATTAGGGAAAGATATTACAGTAAATTCTCAATTTAGCCCATTATAATGAGTCTGAAGGGAATTTCTAAGCACTTATCAAAAATTTTAAAGACCTTAGTTCTTTGTTCACTTAATTTCACTACAAAATTTATGACTTCCTCATGAAAATAAAACAGTATTGGTAGAAGATATAGTAATATTAAAACTGGATGAATTGGAATAAAAGGCACTCTCATAATCTAATAAAAAATTTTTCTAAAAGGCCACTTTATACTTTTTTAAGTCAAAGCCTTAACAAGTGTGTATAATCGTGTCTCAACAACTTCACCTTTATCTTAAAGTGGTGATCATACACATGCTCAAAAATGTAAGGAAACAGATAACTGCTACAACATTTTACTGCATTTTACTAGTAGAAAAGTGGAGAAAGGATTTTATTATCTACTATGTATAAAAATGGTTACAAACACTTTAATGTACTTTCATTTAATCCTCATATGACAGTGAAATGCTAATATTCTGTTTTTATTTGATGAACAATCTGATGTGCAGATAGGTAAGTAATTTGTCTAACTAAGGTCACACAGTAGGAGTCAAACACAGTCTGTCTGGCATGCGAACATTTTACATAACAGCTACAATGTATACCAGTATCATTAATTTAATATTATAACAAATGATGTTACATCCATGCAAGATCAACACTTGCTAATAAAAATCATGATGTACAGCTGGGTGCTGTGGCTCACAACTATAATCCTGGCACTCTACAAGGCCCAGGCTGGAGGATCCCCTGAGCTCTGGAGTTTGAGAGCAGCCTGAGTAAGACCAAGACCCTGCCTCTATTAAAAATAGAAAAATTAGCCTGCAGGCAGGCACCTGCAGTCCCAGCTACTTGGGAAACTGAGGCAAGAGCTCTTGAGCCCAAGAGTTTGAAGTTGCTGTGAGCTAAGCTGATGCCATGGCACTCTAGCCCAGCCAACAGAGAGAGGCTGTTTCAAAAGAAGAAAAAAAAAATCATGTAGTACAATCAACATAGTCACAATATATAGCCAAGGAAGAAAAAGATCACACTGTTGTGTTTGAATTCAAGCTCCTCCACTTACTATGTAACCTTGACAATGTATTTAATCTCTGTACCTTGGTTTCCTTCCCTTTAAGATATGTAATCATTACTTTTAATTTTGTTTTGAGGATGAAATGACTTAATACATGTAAAGTACTTAGAACTGCTGAGTATGTAGTAACTATTCATTAAATGTGAACTACTATTATATACTTTTCCATATCTTGCTTTGTCTCAAACTTTCATATGTGCAAATATGTCTCATCCTTTTTTCTATTATATTGCGGGTTTACTGAAATGTCAAATTTAAATGAATGCTATTGTGTATACTACTCTATATGACTCAGATGACTATGGCTTTATGGGGTTAGATTCCTTACTTTATAATCATACTATTAGTATATGATGCACATTTTATGGTATGTCAAATACTCTTTCTTATTGAACTAGTAGAGCAGTAAGCAAAATTCAATTTGAAAAAAAATCTGTTTTGCTGGGCACAGTGGCTCACATCTGTAATCCCAAGCACTCTGGGAGGCTGAGGAAGGCGGATTGCTTGAGCTCCGGAGTTCAGACCAGCCTGAGCAAGAGTGACACTACGTCTCTAAAAATAGCCAGGCATTGTGATGGGTGCCTGTAGTCCTAGGTAGTCAGGAGACTGAAGCAAGAGAATCACTTGCGTCCAGGAGTTTGAAGTATGATGCCACAGCACTCCATCCTAGGGAGATTCAGTGAGACTCTGTCTCAAAAAAAAAAAAAAAAAAAAAGAAAGAAAGAAAGGAAAGAAAAGAAAAGAAAAAGAAAAAAATCAGTTTAGGGGCAAGGCCTGGTGGCTCATGCCTGTAATCCCAGTGCATTAGAAGGCTGATGTGGGAGGACTGTTTGAGCCCAGGAATTTGATACCAGCCTGGGAAATATAGCCGGACCCTAGTCTCTACAAAAAAAAAAGTTTAAAAATTAGCCAGGCATGGTGGCATACACCTGTAGTCTTAAGTACTACTTGGGAGGCAGGGTGAGAGGATCTCTTGAGCCTAGGAATTTGAGGCCACAGTGAGTTATGATTGTGTTCCTACAGTGAGCTTATGAGCATGACCACTGTACTCCAGCCTGGGTGACAGAGTGGGTGAGACCATGTCTCTAAAGTAATAAAATAAAATTAAAACTAAATCCTTTTAAAAATTAAAAAAAAAAAAAAGTTTGGGATAAAAGATCAGAGTAGTATACATAAGTAAATATCCTGGCACTTTTGATGTTAAGCTCATTTTTCTCCACAAAATTAGGATGATGACTTTTTTTTTTTTTTTGAGACAGTGTCTTACTTTGTCACCCTCAGCAGAGTGCCATAGCTCACACCAACCTCAAACTTTTGGGCTCACACAATTCTTCTGCCTCAGCCTCCCAAGTAGCTGGGACTATAGGCACCCACTACAATGCCTGGCTAAACACAATGACATTTTAATAAATAAATCTTACCAAGCACAAATTCTTTATTTCCTCTATTTCTGAATAAGAAAATGATGAGCTAAATATGAGATAAATGTAAGATATCAATTTGGTAACTTTTCCCACAGCAACTATTAAATCTGTCTTAGTAATTTAATAAATGACATTCCTTTAAACTCCACTTTGTGTTATTCTCCATAAAAATCTGTCATCTTTTCTTTAACCTAATTAAAGCATCTTCCTCTTACTATACTCAATAGTTAATAGCTTGAAATGTCGTACTAAACTAGATCAATAGTTCACCTACCACCATAACTACTCCTTGAAATACATATAAATGGTACCCAACACAACATACTACATTTCCATAGTAATTATGCCTTTATGATGATGCATCCAAATAATATTTGTTTTATGTCACATCAAGCACTATGATAGAAAAACAAAGTACAATGGTCAACAATATATAAACACAATCTGTCCTTCGAAATTTGAGTTTGGCATGCAAATGTTGTAAAGGGGGTGCATATTACATAGTAAGGGGAAAAATCACTGCCTGAACCATTTTCCATGACTACTGTACATTTTAGTTTCTCTAAAAATATGCATTAAATTTATTTAAAATAAACAATGATTCTTTAAATTTATGAAAAGATATCAAAGATATATTGCCAGCTGAAAATATCAATGTGCATACTACAAGCTAATTTTTGTCTAAAATACATTTTTATACAAATGATAGCCTGGATATGAAAATAACCTTTAAAAGATGTTACTAACCCTTTAACAATGATTAGGATTAGGAAGCATTTTGAAATTAGGGGGAATTCCTGTTTTTGTATAATTTACATCTGTACTCCTTAGACTTTTATTACTATTAGTGTATTACTTTATGTTTCAGAAAACCAATGATAAAAAAACAAGTCTTCTAATAATGGCTGCTACATGTACATAGATTTCTCTGGCATATTTAAATAATTACCTACGAAATCGGTTTGAAGGCAGTATTCTAGGTGCTAAAAACTAAAAATATGCGGAGTGCATTCAAAAATTCTTTGCTCATAGCATATAGCCAGAAAGGCAAATTGGAGCCTGCAAGGGAGTTTATAATATAATGTTGATATTTTCCCACCATATCTTTGACACAAGCAAAGTTAAGTTTCCAGTTAAGATGAACATAATAATAAGGAAGATGGAGTGGTAGACAGAAAATGGAGGCAGTTCTGTTAGGAGAATACTATAGCACAACACGTAATGACGGTCTGATTTTGGACTCTGTTCAGAATAAATGCCAACCTAACATCTAGTTAGAAATGTCTAAAGAAGAAAGTTGGAAATTCAGGATCTGACAAAAGTAGTCAGAACTATAGCTATAGCTATAGAAGTAATCTAAGGAGGGTTAATAAATTATAATAATACATGATACAGATAAGAGACAAAGTAACACTGAAGGGGAAATTTTTTTTTTAGCACTTCTTTTACGTCAGACATTTACACGTATTTTTCCTTAATCATACTAGTAACAGAGGGTTATAGGGATTATCTCCATTTCACAAGTGAAAAAGTTAAGTCTCAGTCTAAATACTTTGTCTACAGCTAAACAGATGGCATAAAGCAGAGTTAGAATCTGACTGAACTCAGGTATTTCTAACTAAATCTTTTATTTTCATGAATATCTGAGAAGTATAAAACTGAGCATCATCTGCAGTGCTCTGACAGAAAAAAAAACCAATAAAAGGTTAAAAAAAAAAACAACTAAACATGAAAAGTTCTTTTTAGAAAAGCTAAGTGTTTGTTGAAGGTCTCAGAGCTAGTAATTGACCTAAATGACACTAGAATACAAATGTCTGCATTTCTACTATTCTTTATTCTTTATACTATGTTGTCATCTTGTATGATTACAACATTGTTTTGAATAAATCTAAATACATATATGGAATACTTGGCTGACACTTTCCTTCTTCAGTAATATTTTTTTTGGCGGTGGTAGAGTGAGTTTAAAACCAGTATATTTTAGCATCCTGGTTTATATTAAATTTAACATTATAAACTACCTCAAATCCTTTTGGGAAACAGGTAGGATATAAATCCTAACTAACTATATGGGTTAAGTAAATAAATAAATCTATTTTGTACTACTTACTATTTTAAATAGGTTACAGTGATTTCTTTGAGAGTGGTACCTCTCTGGCAGAATCCTTTTTGCCTTAGTCAAACTACTTTCAGACCCTTTTTTTTCCTGTCTGCTATTCAAGAACAGATTTTTCACATTCTGTTTAAGATACTTTTGAAAAGATCCTCCCTAAATCCTAGCTCTAAATCAAACAGTTCCCAATCAGGGACACTGTGAAAAATCTCATATCCTTAAAACTTTTCTGTTTTTCTAAAGTTCTAAATTACTTCCACTAAATAATTAAAATGAAAAATAAAATAATGCTCTAAAGCTTTCTTGCGACACTTGCTTCACTACTAGAATCCTGAGTTCCCTGCAGTTGCTATACTGGATATCAACAGTGTACATGCCAATAATGTGACTATATCATAACATTTATAATATGTAACAAAAGGATATACTTACATTATTGAGTACTATTAAGCCGTAAAAGAAAAGTTATCAGTAAGCAAATCAGGTATAGACTTAGTATCTCTAAAAAGCAATTTATAGAATATATGTATGTTTATTGAGATATAAAATGGTTAACAAAACTTCTTATATATATTCTTATGTACCGACTTTAATAAAACTTCACATCACTTTACATAGTCACAGCTGGTTATACAGCTAAACTAATTTGCAGAGGCCTACTGATTAGTTACATGAAGTCTCATCATACCAAAATATGCAAAAGGAGACATTTTGGAAACATTAGGAAAAAATAGTCCTGGACCTTGGAATTTGATTATTTAAAAAATTTTTAGCTGGCAGGGCGCAGGGGCTCATGCCTGTAATCCTAGCACCCTGGGAAGCCAAGCTGGGTGAATTGCCTGAGCTCATGAGTTCCAGATCACCCTGAACCAGCGAGACGTAAAAATAGCTGGGTGTTGTGATAGGTACCTGTAGTCCTAGCTACTTGGGAGGCTAAGGCAAGAGAATCGCTTAAGCTCAAGAGTTTGAGGTTGCTGTGACCTGTGATGCTATGGCATTCTACCAAGGGTGACAAAGTGAGACTCAGTCACTGAAAAAAAAAAAAAAAAATATATATATATATATAAAAATATATATATGTGTATATATATAAAATTTAATAGGGCATGGAGGAACGTTCCAAGTACTGCTATGAGTTATGTGGGTTCCTAGTCCATTCCACACAAACCAAAATAAATTTTATTTACCATCTTTTATACTGCAAAAGAATAGCCTGCCTCCAAACCCCTTATATAGGTTGAAACTGTGTCTTACTCTACGAGATCGTTTCATATACAATGGTATCAGAAATACAAAAATCAAAAGATGACTATTTATTTCTAAATAAGATTTATGTTTTAAAAAACTACAACATTAAGATCCAGGTCACAACTTCTGATCAAAACATATGTTATGATACACAACTTAGTCTGAAATACTAAAACGCTTTTAAGTGCAAATTACTGAGTAGTCCACAAGAGGGCACACTTTCAACTAATGTAAATCAATGGGAAAATTAAAAATTCAGTTTTTTATTAGTATACCAAACGTTGGCCAGATTCTTTTGAATTGAGTATTTTACACTACTATAAAGTAACAGATCCTGAAGTGTGTAATCTTTTTGTTTAAACACATACACAGGGAATCTTTTTGTTTGGATGCATATGAAACATAAAAACACGGTTACAACTTCAACATACATATCATATTATAAAAGCATGTAGTAGTTTTATCAGCAATCTTGGTTCTGTTACCCATTTGGAACTTGGCTGCCTTAAGAATCTTTTCAAGAAATCCTGGCTATTTTAATTTTTTATCCTCATATGTGACATAGTCCCTACAAACAATTCTTTAAGATAACCTAGCATGATAATATGCAATATGCTTCAGATATTTTAGGAAATTCTTCCAATTAAATAGGTAAGATCGTTAATTAAAGTAACTGAAAAATTGTGAAAGGGTAGAGATAGAAGATATTCCAAAAATCATGGATTACTCATTCACAATCTGCATACTGATCTCTATTCTGCTCTAACCCATTCAAAAATATCATTCCAGCAACTCTCTTCTCTCTCCTGAATCATCAAATTTCCCCTTACTAAATCATTCCAGTCAGCATAGAACATCTATTTGCTGATAATTCCACCTATTCACAACAAAAACAAAACAGAAAACCTTATCTTGTCCCCTGGACCCCTTTCCGACGATTGCTTCATTTTTCTGTTCCCTTTAATAATAAAATTCCTTTAGTTTTCTATATTCTTCTCTAATTTTTTTCCTACTTTCTCTTGAGTCACACATGTGTTTTTATTCTCATCATTCCACCTATGTCTTGCCACAGTTAGTTATGGCACTAAATTTACTAGACTAATTGAACAAACCTTGGACCTCATATGATTGACTTAATATTCAACACAGGTGATTTTTGCCTTCCAGAACAATGTATTTTCCTACTTTTTTTCCTGACTACACAGGTTACTCCTGAATCCTCCTCTTGTTCCTTTCCATCTTCCTGTTCTCACTCTTTTGATCTCATTCAGGCTCATGATTTTAAAATAGCATTTCTATACTAGTATTGCCAAATTTCTATCTTTACTCACTTGCACCCTGTATACCAGATTCACACACCCAAGTACCTGACATCTCTGCTTTTATGTTCAACATGTGCAGGTCTAGAACAGAGGTTAGCAATCTTACTATTAGTTTTTGAGAGCACCATTTATATGCTTTGGATAAAAGTCCTGTATAAGACATTGTTTTACAAACATCTTTACCCAATCTTTTGCTTGTGTTTTCATTCTCTGAAGTGTCTTTCAAAGAGTGTAAGCTTTTAATCTTAACAAAATCCATTTTTTTGTTCTTTTGTGAACTGTACTTTTAGTGTTGTATCTAACAAATTCTTTTCTAACAAACTTGCAAAGATTTTCTGTTTTTTTCTAGAAGTTTTATGTTTTCCTTTACGCCTACAAACCATTTTAACTTTTGTATGCAGTGTGTGGTATGGAATAGCTTCATTTTTTCTTTCTGGATATACATATCCAATCTTCCCATCACCATTTGTTGAGAAGATTATGCTTTCTACACTGAATTGCTTTTGCACAGTCGTAAAACAATAGTTTTCATATGCATGTAGGTCTATTTCTTGACTCTATTTAATATCACGCTGCCTTAATTTCTGTTACTTTATATAAGGAATTTTGCAATTGGGTACTATTGATACAAATTTGTCCCCTGCCTCTTTTTCTGGTTCTAGGTTTTTTTATAGTTACGTATGGATTTTAGAATCACCTCATCAATTTCTAGAAAATTGCTGAGATTATAACAGATAGAACATTCAATCTACAGAACCTCTGTAAATTGATCATCCAAGGGATTTTAATATGTAGGTGGTCAACACAAGGAACTAGGCTGACTGTACTGATACATACGTGTGGTGCATGTCTGGCCTATCTACGAAAATTAGGTCAACTTAAGGAGGTGGTCAACTATCAAGGTTCTATTGTATATGTCAATTTGACTAAAACTGACATCTTAACAATATTAAGTCTTCTGACCCACCAATGGTGCATAGCTCTCCACTTATTTAGATTTTTCTTAAATTTATCAAAGCAATGTTTTCTAGTTTTCAGTGTACAGTAAGTACTTTCACGACTTTGGTCAGACTCATGACTAAGTACTTCATTTTTTTATGCTATTATAATTGAAAATGTATTAAAGGTATTGTTTCATGCATTATTTTGTTGTCACGAGTACCCTGTGGGTTATTAGCATTTTACAAAATGAGGAAACTGGAGTTTAGGAAGATTTCTTACTTGGCCAAATATTTAATTTTTCTTTGTCTTTATGTGCTTGAATATTTATTTTAAAAATGTTCAATTAATATGAAGGTACACACAATTAGGCAACATTACTTACATCTGTAAGGCAAAGTCTAAGTTGTAGCTATGCCCCTGACACGGGAATAGTGCTGTACACCCACATGTTCCCATTGAGAAGGAACTTCTGACTCCACTTTTGCCCTCCCCCTTTCTTGGATTCAACTGAGTTTTTTCTCTCATGTGGGCTCACTGTAGTTAATCTACAAGTTTCAAATGTGATACCTGTCTTTCCACTCTTATCATACTTTATTCAGGAGTGTTTCCAAATCCACTCAAGTTGCAACAAAAGATACAAACTCTTTTTTGTGGCAAAATAGTATTCCACAGTATGTGTACACACACGTGCACACACACAAACAAATCCCACAGTTTATTAATCTATTCACATGTTGAAGGGCACTTGGCTTTACCTATCTTTGCAACTGTAAACTGGGCTGCTATAAACATTCAAGTGCATATGTCCTTATGGTAAAATGACTTTTTTTCCTTTGGGGTAGATATCTAGTGCTGGGAATGCAGGATCAAAGGGAAGGTCCACCGAGCTCATTGAGGACTCTCCGTGCTTCATTCCATAAAGGCTGAACTAGTTTGCAGTCCCACCAGCAGTGCAAGAATGCTCCCTTCTCTGCACCCACACCAGCATCTGTTGTTTTGGGGACAGTGTGACGTGTGTGGGCCATTCTCACTGGGGTTAGGTGGTATCTCAAAATGATTTTGATTTGCATGTCTCTGAAATTTATAGACAATGAGCATTTTTTCCATGAGTGTGTTGGCTGTTCATTGTCCTCATGGGAAAAGATTTTATGTCTCTTACCCAAATTTTGATGGGGTTGTTTGTTCTTTGTTTTGTTAATTTTCTTGAGTTCCTTGTAAATTCTAGTTATTAGCCCTTTGTCAGACTCATAGCATGCAAATATCTTTTCCCATTCTGAAGGCTGTTTCTTGGCTTTGTTGATGATGTCCTTAGCTGTGCAGAATTTTTTTAACTTGGTCCTATTTATTTTTGCTGCTGCTCTGATTGCTTTTCGGGTCTTTATAAATTCTTCCCCAATTTGACTCTGCTAAGAGTATTTCCTGCACTTTCTTCCAGATTTTTTACAGCTTTGTGTCTTAGGTCTAAATCTTTTATGCACTGTGGATTAATTTTGGTTATAGGTACAGTTACAGCCTTTTACATGTTCTCCCAAGCACACTATTTATTAAATAAGGATTCACTCTCCCAGTATATGTGTTTTTTTTGAGACAGAATCTCAAGCTGTTGCCCTGGGTAGAGTGCCATGGCCTCATAGCTCACAGCAACCTCCAACTCAGGCTCAAGTGATCCATCCTCTTGCCTCAGCTTTTCTATTTTTAGTAGAGATGGGGGTCTTGTTTGTTCAGGCTAGTCTTGAACTTGTGAGCTGAAGCAATCCACCCACCTTGGCTTCCCAGAGTGCTTGGATTACAGGTGTGAGCCACCACTCCTGGCCCAGAGTGTGTTTTTGTTTGCTTTACCAAAGATCAGTTGGTGATATGAGACTGGTTTCACTTCTAGGATCTCCATTCTTTCCATTTGTCTATCTGTCTGTTTTATGTTAATACCATGCTGTTTTGATCACTATATGCTTGTATTATAATCTGAAGTCTGATAATGTGATGCCCCCAAATTTGTTTTTATTTTGTTGAATTGTGTTAGCTTTTCAGGTTTTTTTCTGGTTCTATACAAAACATAGAACTTTTTTTCAAGATCTTCAAGGTCTGATGTTGGCATTTTAGTGGGGATTGCACTAAATCTGTAGATTACTTTGGGTAGTACAGACTTTAACTCCTACAAAGCAAATATCCCTTTGAAACCAAAACCAGGAAAGGCCTCTATCCCAAAAAACAACTGCAGACCAGTATAATTAACGAACTTTGGTGCAAAATACTCAATAGAGTATTAGAATTAGCAATTAGAATTCAGCTACATATAAAAAAATACATCATGAGTAGCTGGGCTTCAACCTGATGGGATGCCAGGCTGGTTCAACATATGCAAAACCATAAATGTAATTCATCACATAAATGAAGACCATATAATCCTCTCAATATACACAGAAAAAGCATTTGACAAAATTCCATATCCTTTTTTGTTAAGAACACTAAGAAAATAGACATATATGGGACATTTCTTAAACTGACAAAAGCCATCTATGACAAACCCACAGCCGATGGAGGAAAAACTGAAAGCATTTCCACTTAGAACTGGAACTAGACAAGGATGTCTACTGCTGCCACTACTATTCAACATAATGCTGAAGTCCTAGCCAATGCAATCAGGTAGGAGCAAGAGGATATCAAGGCTATCCATATGGGGAAAGAGCAAGTCAAATTATTCCTCTTTGCTGATGATATAATATACTTAGAAAATTTATTTCCAATTGTTCATCGCTATTATATAGTAGGCTTTATAGTCTATGGATTCAAATATGAATTGAAAAAAATATTGGAGAAAATGAAAGATGACAACAATAAAAGTTAATACAAATATAGTATAATAACATAGCACTCATATTGTATCAGGTATATGTAATCTAGAAATGACTGAAAGAATACTGGAAGATGTGCATAGGTTATATGCAAATACTATGCCATTTTATGTAAGAGACTTGAGCATCCATGGATTTTGATATCTGTGGAGAGGCTGGGAGGTGCTGGAACTAACTTCTGGTGGATACTGAGGTACAACTGTATGTCTATTAGATTTTCTACACAGAAGAGCACGTCTGTAAATAAAGATGGTTTTACTCTTTTATTCCTTAACTCCTTTCAGGTTTACTCTTTTTCACTATCAATGTTTTTATACTTGTTTTTCTTACATTGGCCAGAATCTTCACAATGTTAAACAGAAGGGATGAGCACAGACAATTGTTTTTTGTTTCTAACTTTTAAGGAAAAGCAATTTGCTTTTCACCATTAAGTTTAATGTTAGGTTTTTGCAGATTTCCTTTTATCAGGTTGAGGAAATTGACACCTTTTTCTACATTGGTAACAGAGTTTATGAATTTGGATCCTGTCAAATGTTTTCCTACATCTAGTGAGATAATTCTATGGGTTTTTTTTTTTCTGTTTTAGTTTGTCAGCATGGTGAAGTACATGTCTTAATTTTGAAATGTTAAACTTCCAGGAATAAATCTCACTCAGTAGTAATGTATTGTGCTTTTTATATATTTCTGGACTAAATTAGCTAATATTTTAAAAGGTTTTCATCTATATTCATGAGAGATATTGGTCCTTATCAGTTCTTTTCTTTTAATGTCTTTGATTTTGGTAAAAGCATGATGTTGGTCTCATGAAATGAGTTCCTTCTATTCAATTTTCTGGACAAGTGTGTCTAAAAGTAGTATTATGGCTCGGCGCCTGTGGCTCAATTGGCTAGGGCGCCAGCCACGTAAACCTAAGGTGGCGGGTTCGAGTCCCCAGCCCGGCCCGCCAAAAACAACAATGATGGCTGCAATCAAAGGATGGCCGGGCGTTGCGGCGGGCGCCCGAGGTCCCAGCTGCTTGGGAGGCGGAGGCAGGAGACTCGCTTGAGCCCAGGAGTTGGAGGTTGCTGTGAGCTGTGATGCCA
>CAUYQV010129279.1:0-17122 GCA_963574575.1 Galagoides demidoff
TGGGATCAAGCGAGTCTCCTGCCTCCGCCTACCAAGTAGCTGGGACCATAGGCGCCCACCACAACGCCCGGCCATTTTTTTTTTTTTTTTTGGTTGCAGCCATCATTGTTGTTTGGTGGGCCCGGGCTGGGGATTCGAACCCGCCACCTTAGGTGTACGGGGCTGGCGCCTTAGCCGAATGAGCCACAGGCGCCGAGCCTAGTTTAGTATTTTCACCGGGCAGACAGTTACAAAATCCAAATCGCGCCTAAATTTTGGTTGGTGTAATTTTTTTTTTTTTTTTTTTTTTTTTTTTTTGCAGTTTTTGGCCGGGGCTGGATGGCTACCCTGGCATATGGGGCTGGCACTCCACTCCTTTGAGCCACAGGCACTGCCTATAGTAGTGTATTTTTTTAAAAACATATCACACTATTGTTATGAATGTAGATGGGGCTTTTCCATGTTATAATTGAGGATTGCATTGACAAGTCAAGGATTTGGCATAGAAGAACATCATGAGTAACATGTGAGTCATATTTAGTAATTTGTATTTTCAAAAACACCTCCATATGGAATATGTTCATGTGTTTTCATACAGCCTGTTAATATTATCCTGATTTTATTTTTTGTTTATTTTATTTTATTGAGAAAGAGTATCACTCTGTTGCCCTAGGTGGAGTGCCATGGCCTTAGCCTAGCTCATAGCAACCTCACACTCTTGGGCTCAAGAGATCCTCCTGCCTCAGCCTCCTGAGCAGCTGGGACTACAGGCATCCGCCACAACACCCAGCCAGTTTTTCTATTTTTAGCAGACCAGCTCTTACTCAGGCTAGTCTTGAACTCCGGAGCTTAAGCAATCCACGCACCTCAGCCTCCCAGAGTGCTGGGATTACAGGCATTAGCCACTGTGCCTAACCACTATTATCCTAATTTTAAATCTAATATTTAAATTCTACTGTTGCAAAGTAATATTTTTACTGCATTCTACAATAAATTCAGGAAATGTTTTCATTTTTCTTTATAGGAAGATCATTATTATTATTACTATTGTCATTGGCTACTATTTCTTGAATCCTTATACAGTCCTAAGCACTTCATATGTCACTTAATCATTATATCACTCTCAGCCATGTGATTTAGTGCTTTTTCTACTCTTATTATCCATATTTTGCAGATTATAGGAAACTGATTATTGAGAGGAAGTAAATTTTACATTGTCAAATGATTAGTGGCATTTGAATGCAAGTCTGTGTAACTCCCAAGTCTATACTGAGTTTATTGTACTATGCTTTTAAAATTAATTAAATACAATTATCTTTTCCTAGTGGATATATATAATATGTCATTTGTTTTGTTATTTCTACCTATAGAGCAAACTTAGTAATTCAGTGTGAAAACTGGTGGAACTTAGCTAAGCAGTTTGCAAGCCGAAGCCCACCTCTTAATTTCTTGTCAAGTCCTGTGCAGAGGACACTGATGAAGGCTCTAGTCTTAGGAGGTTTTGCACATATGGACACAGAAACCAAACAACAGTATTGGACAGAGGTAACACTGCCTTCTATTTTAATTACATTTTTTGTGTAATTCTACAGTTGCTTTATTTGTTTCCTTAAATTAATGTGTGGAGACAGACATAATAAACATTTCAGTTATATCTTTTCTAATATTCTTTTCCTCCTAATGAATAAATTAAAGCTTATTTTATAAATACTACCTTAGGATTTTTTCGTGCCTGCTTATGTGATGGCATTAAATATCATCAGGTGTTCTGTACTTTAGGTACACTTTCCCATCTCAGATGAAAATGTGAACTGGTTAATTAAATCTCCATCAAGAATCAATGAAACATTCTTGAACATGAATATGCCAATTAAGTGCTATAATTGTTTCCTAAGGCTGCTATGACAAAATACCAAAAACATAATATCTTTGTTTTCAAAATTAAATCCAATTTATGTGAGAATTAGTCTCTATTTTAATTTCTTTTTTTCTTTTCCTTTCCCCCACACCCTCCCTCCTTCTCTTTCTGTCTGCTCTCACCTTTCCCCACCCCTACCATGTCATTAATTGTCCTAATATCAAGGTTGAATATATAGGATTCATGCTTCTCCATTCCTGTGATGCTTCATTAAGAATAATGTCTTCCACCTCCATCCAGGTTATTACAAATGCTGCAAAATCTCCATTTTTTTAAAATGGCTGAATAGTATTCCATGGTATACATATACCACAGCTTTCCAATCCATTCCTGGGTTGAGGGGCATTTTGGCTGTTTCCACATTTTAGCGATTGTAAATGTATGACTGCTGCGATAAACAGTCTAGTACAAGTGTCTTTATAATAAAAGATTTTTTTTTGCTTCTGGATAGTTGCCCAGTAATGGGATTACAGGATCAAACAGGAGGTCTAGGTTGAGTTCTTTGAGGTTTCTCCATACTTCCTTCCAAAAAGGTTGTATTAGTTTGCAGTTCCACCAGTAGCATAAATGTTTCCTTCTTTCCACATCTGTGCCAGCATCTGCAGTTTTGAGATTTTGTGATATGGGCCATTCTCGCTGGGGGCCACCATCACTCAGGGTTTTTTTTATGAAATGGGCCATTCTCGCTATGGGCCACCATCATTTAGGGTGGTTTTAATTTGCATTTCTCTAATAATTAGGGATGGTGAGCATTTTTTCATATGTTTGCTAGCCATTTGTCTGTCTTCTTTAGAGAAGGTTCTGTTCATCTCTCTTCCCCATTGGTGTATGGGATTGTTGGCTTTTTTCATGTGGATTAATTTAAGTTCTCTGTAGATTCCATTTATTAAGCCTTTGTCTGATTCAAAATATGCAAATACCCTTTCTCATTGGGTAGGTTGTCTATTTGCTTTAGTTGTTGTCTCCTTAGCTGTACAGAAACTTTCAGTTTAAATCCCATTTGTTTATTTATGTTGTTGCAATTGCCATGGCAGTTTTCTTCATAAAGTCTTTGTCCAGGCCAATATCTTCCAGTGTTTTTCCTATGCTTTAAATTTAAGTTCTTTGTCCATCTTGAATCAATTTTTGTGAGTGGAGAAAGGTGTGTGTCGAGTTTCAGTCTTTTACATGTGGATATCCAGTTTTCCCAGCACCATTTATTGAATAGGGAGTCTTTGCACCAATGTACGTTCTTGTTTGGTTTATTGAATATTAGGTGGTTGTAAGTTGTTGGTTTCATTTCCTGGTTTTCTATTCTGAATAGTTGCCCAGTAATGGGATTACAGGATCAAACAGGAGGTTTGGTGGTTGTATTCGATTCCAAATGTCTATGTCTCTATTTTTGTGCCAGTACCATGCTGTCTTGACCACAATGGCCTTGTAGTACAGCCTAAAATCTGGTATGGTAATGCCTCCGGCTTTGTTTTTATTACTAAGAACTGCGTTAGCTATATGTGGTTTTTTCTGGTTCCATACAAAATGCAGAATCATTTTTTCCGAGTCTTGAAAATAGGATGTTGATATTTTAATAGGAATGGCATTGAATAGGTAGATTGCTCTGGGAAGTATAGACATTTTAACAATGTTGATTCTTCCCAACCATGGGCATGGTATGTTCTTCCATTTGTTAATATCCTCTGCTATTTCCTTTCTTAGGGTTTCATACTTTTCTTTATAGAGGTCCTGCACCTCTTTTTTGTTAGGTATATTCCTAGGTATTTCGTTTTCTTTGGGGCTATGGTGAAGGGAGTTATGTCCTTAATTAGCCTCTCATCTTGGCTGTTATTGGCATATACAAAAGCAACTGACTTGTGAACATACTGAGACATTACTGAATTTTTTAATGACTTCCAGGAGTCTTGTGGTTGAGTCGTTGGGGTTCTCTAAGTATAAGATCATATCATCAGCAAAGAGGGAGAGTTTGACCTCCTCTGCTTCCATTTGGATGCCCTGTATTTTCTCGTCTTGCCTAACTATATTGGCTAGGAACTATGAATAGTAGTTCATAGTTCATTACTATTGAATAGTAATGGTGACAGAAGACAACCTTGTATGGTTCCAGTTTTAAGTGGAAAAGCTTTCAGTTTTACTCCATTCAGTAAAATATTAGCTGTGGGTCTGTCATAGATAGCATCTATCAGTTAATGTGCCACTTATACCTAAACTCTTCAGTGTTCTAATTAGCAAAGGATGCTCGATTTTATCAAATGCTTTTTCTGCATCTATTGAGAGGATCATATGGTTTTTGTTTTTGCTTCTGTTGATATGGTGAATAACATTTATGGATTTATGTATATTAAGCCAGCTTTGCATCCCTGGGATGAAACCTACTTGATCATGATGTATGACTTTTTTGATGATAAACTGTAATCTATTGACTAGGATTTTGTTGAGAGTTTTGCATCTACATTCAGTAGTGAAATTGGTCTGAAGTTCTCCTTTTTAGTTGGGTCTTTTCCTCATTTTGGTATCTAGGTGATGTTTGCTTTATAGAATGTGTTAGGAAAGATTCCTTCCTCCTCAATTTTTTGGAATAATTTCTGCAATATAGGAATAAGCTGTTCTTTGAAGGTTTGATAGAATTCTGATGTGAAGCCATCTGGACTAGGGTATTTTTTTGTTGGAAGACTTTTATTGTTTCTTTGATCTCAGTGCTTGAAATTGGTCTATTCAGGAGATCTATTTTATCCAGGTTAAGTCTAGGGAGAGGGTGTGATTCCAAATATTGATCCATTTCCTTCACATTGTCAAATTTCTGGACATAGAGTTTCTGGTAATATTCAGAGATAATCTCTTGTATCTCTGTGGTATCAGAAGCTATTTCCCCCTTATCATTTCTGATTGAGGTTACTAGAGATTTTACTTTTTTATTTCTAGTTAGTCTGGTCAAAGGTTTATTTTATTTATTTTTTCAAAAAACCAACTCCTTGTTTCATTAATTTTCTGAATGATTCTTTTGTTTTCAATTTCATTAATCTCTGATTTAATTTTGGATATTTCTTTTCTTCTGCTGTGTTTAGACTTGAATTGTTCTTCTTTTTCCAATTCCATCAGATGGCTTGTGAGTTTGTTGATGCTCTCTCTTTCTGTTTTTCAAATGTAGGCTTCTAAAGCGATAGATTTTCCTCTCAGGACTGCTTTTGCTGTATCCCACAAGTTTTGGTAGTTTGTATCTTCATTGTTGTTACACTCAAGGAAGTTAATGATTTCCTTTTTTATTGCTTCCTGCACCCAACTGTAATTCAGCATAAGGTTGATTAACTTCCTTGCCTTTGTATGGGGTTGAACATTTTTGTTGGAGTTGAGTGTGGATCCACCTTTAGTACCTTGTGGTCTGAGAGGATGCAAGGTAAAATTTCAGTTCTTTTGATTCTGTTGCGGTTTGTTTTGTGTCCTAGGATATGATCAATTTTGGAGAATGTTCTATGGATGATGAGAAGAATGTTTATTCTTTATCTTTGGGATGGAGCATTCGATATACGTCTATCAAGCACAGTTGGTCTAGGGTCTCATTTAAATCTCTTATATCTTTGTTTAATTTCTGTTTAGAAGATTTTTTCCAGCTCTGAGAAAGGAGTGTTAAAGTTTCCTGTTATCATGGTGTTATAAGATTTATTGCTCACACTAAGTAAGGTCTGTTTCAAGAATCTGGGAGCATTTAAATTGGGTGCATAAATATTTAGAATTTAAATGTCTTCTTATGGTATTTTCCCCCTGACCAATATGAAGTGACCATCATTGTCTCTTTTGACTTTAGTTGCTTCGAATCCACATGTATCTGAAAATAACACAAACATAATATCTTAAACAACAGAAGGTTATTGTCACCCATTTCTGGAGGTTCATAGTCCAAGATAAGATTTTAATAAGATTAGTTCTTTCTGAGGGCTGTGAGAGGAAATTTGTAGGTTCCAGGGGTAAATAATCTTTAATGTTCCTTAATTTGTAAATGTATAAATGTATCACCCTCATCTTTGCCTTCATTTTTATGTGGTGGTCTCCCAGTGGAGGTGTCTGTATCCAGATTTCCATTTTCGTTAGATACCAGTCTTATTGGTTTAGATTCCCACCCAACTCCAGTGTGACTTCATCTTCACTAATCACATCTACAACAAACGTGTTTTCAAATTAAGGCTACATGCTGCAGTGCTAGGGGTTCAGATTTATACATACGAATTTTGGGGGAACAAAATGCAACCCAAACAGCTACTATAGACATGATGTTATAAGCTTTAAATAAGGGACCATGAGTTACTAATATGTAAGTAGGTGGCTGGCCTGCAGTCCACATGTTTAGAGTGCTCTTAATATCTGAGAAGGGACACGATGACAGAATTAGGCAATCATTCATGACTTCAGAACTAAGGCACCCTACGCTATATATTTGTACTTTAAATAACTGTATCATCATATGGACAGCTCTAAAAAGAATTACAGTCTAGCTTGTTGGCTTAATACCCATAATCCCAGGACTTTGGGAGGCTAAGGTGGGAGGATTATTTGAGGTCAAGAGTTTTGAAACCACCTTGGGGCCCATCTGTACAAAAAATAAAAAAATTAGCCATGCATAGTTGTGTTTCTGTATAGTCCTACTTACTTGAGAGGCTAAGGCAGAAAGACCACTTGAGCCCAGGAGGTTAAGGTTGCAGTGATCAGGCCACTCCTATAATTGGGTGACAAACTAAGACCTTGCTTCTAAATAAATGGATACATAGGCAACAAAGTAAGACCTTGTCTCTAGATATATAGGTAGGTTAGTAGATAGAATGAATATTATCCTTATGAATATGAGTACTCACTGTTTTATTATATAGATAATATAAAATTATATTTTTTGGCAAGAGGAGAGTTAGAGAAAGGGAATACAAACAACAGTGGAGAGCTTTGTTTGACACTGTAGAGCGGAGGCTGGTAGACTGCAGTGCATGGGCCAGATGTGGCCTGCTGTCTGTCTTTGTAAATAAACTTTTATTAAAACATGATCGTACTTGATTGTTTGCCTCTTATCTATGGTTGCCTCTGTACTATAACACATTTGCAGTTGAGTAGTTTGTGCTGAGGTAGTATAATCTGCAAAGTCTAAATATTCACTGTCTAGCTCTTTAAAAAAAGTTTGCTGGCCCCTGCTGTGAAGGATAAATTTTTTATCCCCCTCCCCACTTTTTTTGGGGGGAGGGCGGCTATTACTTGGAAAGAGATGGAAGGAAGTGGCAGGTAGCAGAATTCTGTAAATACCTTTGAGAAAGTCATGATCCATGAGTGGTGTGTCATTTCTTTATGTTTGTCAGAAGTTACGATGACCTTAAAATGGGGAATGTAATGTGTGGTTCAGGTATTCCTTGTGTTCTGTGTTTGTCCTTCCTCCAAAAATTACAAATGTTTTGGAAAGTGAATATTTACCCAAGTTGAAGACAAAAAGCATGTGAAATTGAACTTGTAGAAAATTCATGCTTTATTTTTATAGGTCCTTCAGCCCCTTCAGCAGCGATTCTTAAGAGTAATAAACCAAGAAAACTTTCAGCAGATGTGTCAGCAAGAAGAAGTTAAACAGGAAATCACTGCCACACTGGAGGCACTGTGTGGCATTGCTGAGGCTACCCAGATTGACAATGTAGCAATCCTTTTCAATTTTTTAATGGACTTCCTTACCAATTGCATTGGGTTGATGGAAGTTTACAAAAATACACCAGAGACTGTCAATCTCATTATAGAAGTTTTTGTTGAAGTTGCACATAAACAGATATGTTATCTTGGAGAGGTAAGCACTTTCTAATCCTTTTAGGATTAAAACTCCTTAAGGTAATAATAAAATAATAGACTCTTTCCTTCAAATTTAATCAGTATTATCTGAAATAATGTTTTTGTTTCTCCAAAAGATTTTTCAAAAAGACTTTTAAAAAGAATTCATAATTCAGAGGAAGTTGTGTTAAATGAATATAAGTTCTTGTCCTAAAATTTATTGGTTAAAAAGAACAAATATTTTAAAAGTAACTATACCCTTATGCATTTTAAAAATTATTGTTAATATTTTCATATAGTTTAAAGCAAGTATTAAGGCTGAGTGTGGTGGCTTATAACTGTAATCCTAGCAGTGGAGAAGGCTGAGATGAAAGGATCACTTGAGCTCAGGAGTTTGAGACCAGACTGAGCAAAGATAGACCCCATCTTCACTAAAAATAGAAAAAATTAGGCAGGCATTATGGTGTGTGCCTTATAGTCACACTACTTGGGAGACTGAGGCATGAGGATTGCTTGAGCCCAGGAATTTGAGGTTGCTATGAGCTAGTGTGAGGCCACTACACTCAAGCCTAGGCAACAAAGTGAGACTCTGTCTCAAAAACAAAGATATTAAAGCTACTATTGGAATTCAGAGTAAGTTTATCTAGATATTTTGAAATTTCTTCACTATATATATTTGATTCCCACGTGGATTCTATTAATTTATGCACATTTTCTTACAGTCCAAAGCTATGAATTTATATGAAGCCTGCCTTACTTTGTTGCAAGTATATTCTAAGAATAATTTAGGGCGGCAAAGAATAGATGTTACAGCAGAAGAAGAGCAATACCAAGACCTACTTCTCATTATGGAACTTCTTACTAATCTTCTGTCAAAAGAATTCATAGATTTCAGTGATACAGGTAAAGTGTGGTATGATGATTTTTAATCTTTGTTGTTGTTATTGTCATTTTTATTAAATCTCTTGAGGAAGTTTAGCTTACACAAGTGAAAGAAGATCTCTTTGGTTGAGGTAAGGATGTAGACAATTCTTCCAGCTTAGGTTTCCTTTTATAAGAACACTAGTAATATCTTCCATTACTAAGTGCTAAGCATTGTTCTCACAGTGGCGTGAAGTAGGTGTCATTATTGCAGGCAGAGTGGGGATGGAAGACCCCATTCTTGGCAAGGGAAAACACCCCCAGAAAAAGGGGAAAATAAAAGAGTAAGCTGAGCAAGTTGGAACAAGGGAAAGTCAGCTAGTTTACCAGCGGCTGATAAATTTCTTAGCTGAGCGTTTCCTGCTTTTCCTAGAAGGGAGCCTGACCTATAGGAGATATAGCTTGCAATCACCCCTGCTGAGTCTGTAGACACACTGAGGGAATAATGGCCACAGAGAATGCAAGGCCTAGCAAAAACCATTAATAACTAGCCTGTCTTCTGCTCAGTCAACAGCCAAAGCAAATATCCGTTGTGGAGATTTGTATTATAGCTGGGACAGAGATCAAGGGAACAGCTCCAGCCCCGAAATATGGGAAGGAAGGCTCATATCCCTTATCACAGAGGAAGATCTTCCGTGGTGGTGATGAGAGGAAAATTCCTCTTTCTCACTGATTCTTCATAGATCTATGCCAGTGGTGTTTTACTCCGCAGTGAACTGGCAGATATTAACACATACCGCCCTCCCCCCACCCTGAATCTGTGTGACCTGCATACATTGTGTGCAGGTGTTTGTAGTAGTGGACATATTTTACTTCTTACTTGCATGATTCTCTTTCTAGGCTAGGTGCTGTAATATCCTCCACACAAGGCTCAGATTCCAGATTTCTCAGGGCTGCTCAGACCCTTAAAGTTACTGATTATAGAAACAATAGGAGCTGATGTGCTTGCTCAGAGAAACAGCTGGTGTCTTTTTTCCCTTCTTCAGCTTACTGTCTGGGCTAATGAGCAAATAGCTATCCATAAAAGCTGAGTGGAACTGACACTCGGGGCCACTGCTGCTAGAACCCCACAAACAGGCGGTGGTCCCGTGCTCCTACCTTTGGAAATTCTATTCTGTTGTGTCTTGTCTCTTTGTCTCTCATTGCCATTTCTAACTTTACTTTTCCCCAGTCGATGACTGCCAGATCCAATTATTATTCTCATTTTTTAGATGAGTAATCAGAAACACAGAGAGCTTAAGTCTCTTGCTCATTGTGGTTACATGCCAGTAAGTTTCAGGCATGAGATTAAAATCTCACCATGTAACTCGAGACACCATGTTTTTCAGAATTATGCTTTGTTAACTCATCCGTATTCTCAGAGGTGAGCACCCCAGCAACCCCAGTCAGGAGTGTAGCTGGGGAGGTTGGTGGGGTGGGAGGTTCTGGCCTCTGCAGTTGACAGGCCAGAATCTCCAAGCCTACTAGCTTGTCAGCAGCATGGAGTGAGAGGTCAGTTAGCTCACCTGTGCTTTTACCAACTGGTAAAAATGGGTGTGATAATAAATAACCTTGCAAAATGTTGTGAAGGTCAGCTATAAAGTATCTTTGGTGGCTAGCATTGTGCCTGGCAATCAGAAGGTAAAAGACAGATGTTATTACAGTCACGAATCTAGTCAATAGTGAAAAATCTCATTTGTTTGTGTAGTTTTTGGTGCTATATAGTACTTCTTTATTTCCCTCTTACCCCATTGCCAACCTTGCCTTCAAACAAAATAGATCTATTTTTGTAAGAGAAAAATCATATCTGGCATCTCCTTTTGTATGTCATACAGTGTATGCAGGTGTTTGTAGTAGTGGACATTTTTTACTTCTTATTTGCATGATTCTCTTTCTAGGCTAGGTACTATAATATTCCACTTTACACATTGCTCCCAATCCTTGAGATTATTGTTTCTGTTTCCTTCGTTGGTTAATTTTTCTTATTCACTAAACCATGGTTTTTCCAGTGTGTGCCCTGTGCTAGGTACCATCTGCTTCATAATTTCATAAGAAGGTTCACTTTCCTATGCAGTTAAATAGGGGTACCAAGGTGAAATGCTTTGGAAACCACTGTCCAAACTTGCACCCAATGACTTCTTTATTTTTAGTCCAAGCCTCTCATCTAAGTGTCATTCCTGTGTCTTCTAATTGCTTTGGGTCCTGCTTTTCAGTCTAGGCGTTCTTAACCTTTTCTAGTTCATACATGTCTTTCCCTTGAAAAGTATACATTAAACCATTCCATAGTGTTTCACATCTGGTAGTAGTTCATGGACTCTTAGGAACTCTTCTGTAGACTTTTCAGGGGTGTTAGGACCCCAGATTAAGACCTTTGTACTCAGAGGAATATGTGACTCAGTGATAAGACCCAGCACTAAACCGTGTACAATTTAGATGATTTACTTTCATGATTACCCCTGTGTATCATAAATCAGCTCATTGTTTTCAAATTTTTCTTTTCTAGAAAAAGGATCAGGGTTTTCTTGGATCTTTGTTCTATGCCCAAAACACTCGGGATCCATCTCAGACCTACTAACTCTAGAAATCTATGTTTTAATGAAATTTCCTAGATGTTTCTGATGTATTACAGATCTGCAACATAATACTATGCCCAATTCTCAGAATAATTTTCCTAAAATAAAAATTCTTTCATCTTCCTACTTACTTAAGTACTGTAATAAATCCCAGCACTGACTAGCTTATCAAGGAGAGAGAGTTGCCTATATTTCCAGAATATTCCACAGTCCTATTGAAAAAGGGGAAGTTATTAACAGAAGTAAGCATTTAGAGATAGTATTAGGGGCCGCTGGCCAGTTTGTAGTCTTCCCTCCTCTTTCGACATTGAAGACCTCTTTAGGACATCAAGACTCTTGCTGCTGCTTCAGGTCTGGATGGAGGCTCCTCCTAGTACAGCCTTCCTGAGCTTTGCTTTTGTGTAGCCACTTTCTGTACTATCTACCCTGGATCTAGTAGTACTCATACTTCAATAAAAGGATAGCCATTAGTATTTTATAGATACTCCTTTTAAGATTAGAAATATTTCACATACTTAAGGGATCAAATATATATTACTATAGGAATTATTTAGTACTATGGCCAGTATGTAGGTTTTATGTTTCAAAACATTGATTAAGCATTAATTTTATTTTTAGACTATCCCTTGCCTTTGACCTCTGCAATAATGCTACATCAAGTACTCAAATTCCCTAATAGAAAAAATACAAAAGGATGACACAGGGCTACAGTTACCAGATTTCTTTCTAATCCACTCATTGATTTATTTAAGATGGTGTTAGGGCTCAAATTTATTTTTATTTTCATGTGAGTACTATAAAAAATTTAAAGAATTATAGATGTTACAACAGTAAGACTGTATTATTCTTATTTTACTAGATGAAGTGTTTAGAGGACATGAGCCGGGTCAGACGGCAAACAGATCTGTCTCAGCAGCAGATGTTGTTTTATATGGAGTAAATCTCATTCTGCCCTTGATGTCACAAGATCTTTTGAAGGTAATTAAAGAAAGTGAATATCAAAACTATATATGCTTCAAGTTCAAGAATATTTTAGACAAGAATATATCTTATTTAATTAAGGCATTGTATCTGTTAAGGGCACATGACAAAATTTTGGTGTTTTTCTAACAGTTTCTTGTGCATGCTTCCTAGTAACACAAACCTTTACTTAATCCTCTTTTCCTGTTCCGGAGGATATATTAGTAACTCATTTTCTTGGGGAGGGCTACAGATGTAAATATGTCTTTTTAAATAGGAAATGTATTAGCAGTTTTGATTCTCTCATGATTTGTCATTAAGGGAATGAAAGTTACATGTTTAGGTGTGGTCCTTGGATACTTTTTGAACATAATTCTCAGGTTAAGGGATTAAGCAAAGGAAGGCATTTTCCAAGCCACTCCATGTAATAATGGCATGATCAGAAACTAAGACTAATGCCATTCTGACTGTACTGTGCCTTGGTTTCATCAGTCAATACCCAGGGTGTGGTGGTAGTGAGGCTGCCTTTTCCTTTTCCCCCTAAGTATCAGAGAGGAGGAGAGGTCTTTTGTCATAGAGGGTTAAAGTGAGGAGAAGGCTATGGATGCACAGAAGAGAGGTGTGTGTGCATGTGCACACATGAAGTTGAGGAGGAGGGGGCGAGGTAAAGTGGGTGTAAGAAGAGTAAGAGCTGTGAGGTTCCCAGCACAGGAGCCATGTACTTCCCTCCTTGAGAAATGTTTCTATCTATTGGAAATAGTCCTGATGACCTGTGAGCCGGGTGTTCAGGCAGCAAGCAGTCAGCTCTGTATATTGGTTTCCTTTTAGGGTTGATTGGTTTGATTAAATAAATCGTTAAACATTGAGGTGTATATTTTTCTTATGTGTGGTTTACCAAATTTCCTACCTTTAACTCAGTTTTCTAGGAATATTTAACTGGAAAATAGTTTTTGGAAGTGTAGAAAACTGAATACTCTGTTGTATGCTTAGTTTTAACAATGTGTATTACCTTCTCCTATTTTTCTAACTTGCTTGAATGGAAATAAATACATGTACAAAAAGTTTTTATTCTCAAGTCACTTAATAATTTTAGATTTGGCTGCTTTGTTTACTTTTTCAAGGTAAACATAGAATATCTAGAATTAACTGTAGCTTTTATTAACTATACAGAAGATAATTGTTTCCACTGTGTATTACTTTCTTTCCGAGTAGTTACTGAAATATGCTCTTGATTGTATCTTATTTTTTTACTTTTAATTAGGTCTTTGTATTTTCTACATCTTAGATCTGTGTTGAAATCATTATACTTAGAAGCTTATTAGTTACTTTATCAATATTTCTTTTTCAGTTTCCAACTCTTTGTAATCAGTACTACAAATTAATCACATTTATCTGTGAGATTTTTCCTGAAAAAATACCGCAGCTTCCTGAGGATCTGTTCAAAAGTCTGATGTACTCCCTAGAACTAGGAATGACCTCGTATCCTTTAAATAAATTTGTGTTGTGGGAAAAGATCTTAAAGAAAAAATTTTTGGTTCATATTTTTCTTTTTTCTTTTGTGGTTCAGTTTTATTTCTTCAAAAGCAGATACCTCCATAACTGCTCTATTTCTGCTTTTCTTCTTTTAGTTTGCCTCATCATGTCCTCCTTTCACAGATCACTAGGACATTTGGCCCCTGGCCTCAAAGTCACTTTTATTTAGGGCCCTAGTTATTAATGTCATATACTGTGCTGCGTCTCTGGTCTTAGCTTCCTAATCAGAGAAATATCACTTTTCACCAGTTCTGTGCATCATAAGTAGAAATATGCTACAAATCACCCCAGTCCCAAGCCTAAAACTGTTACAGGTCATCTGAAAAATGAACTGAAAATTTTTTTTTCTTACACAACTCGGTAAAAATGAATCTACTTATATATCTGTTTTCATTTCTGGAAATAGTCACCCATTTGATATTAGCTATACTCTTTTGATCTTTTATATGTCAAGTATATCCAGTCTGGTATGCTCTTTGACCTTTGTAATCAGAATGAGTTCGGAAGTATGCCAGCTTTGCCTGGAGGCCTTGACACCGTTAGCTGAACAGTGTGCAAAAGCACAAGAAACAGATTCACCACTTTTTGTAGCAACACGGCACTTTCTAAAGGTAAGAGATGTCTGGGTCATACACCAAAAAGTCATCTACATTTAGTATAATCAGTGCAAGTAATTCTGTCTTCAGATGAGGAAAAGCCTACATTGTTTCATAGAGGAAGAAATAATTTCTGGTCTCTGTTTTTTTCCGGAGACCAACTCTTCATGGACACATTCTCACCCATTTTTATTTTGTGTTATTGAAAATTGATATGGTAAATGTAATGGGAAATTTGATAATTTGATGATTCTGATGCCACAGCAAATAACAATAGCTGAAGGTTTTTCTTAAAAACATTTTCTTTAATTTTCAGATTGATTTAACAAATAGAATAACTACCAACCCTCTCTTTCTCCTTTTTTGGACTGGGGAAGGGCTAATGGATTATGTGATTATTCTGTATTCTTATTTAGAAGTCTTATTGTATAATTTCAGCTGGTTTTTGATATGCTGGTTTTACAAAAGCACAACACAGAGATGACCACTGCAGCCGGCGAAGCTTTCTACACGTTGGTGTGTTTGCACCAGGTATTAGACACATCTCTCTTTTCATTCCATTTCGCAAAGAGATTGTTCAGAAATGGTGGGTCATTAATATCACAGTTTTCACTGGATTTGTGACTCAGTGCTTCAGTTCTATTTTAGTGAGTCAGTATTTCTTAGATTCCTTATTAGCTCTAACTTTTTATTTATTTAACAGCTGTTTGTCAGTTCAGAGCATTTACTTCCCTTCCTTTACCATCATGAGCCATCTTTTGCAAGGAATGTTGCCCCAAAGCTTGTCCTTAAGCAGCTGTGCTAAGAACCAGGAATATAATCCTGAGTGAATAATGGGTATTACTTCTGTATTTGAGGAACTCGCAGTTTTGTATGAGAGACAAGATGAGTAAGATTGAGGACCAAGGGAAGTCTGCCTTCAGAAAGCATCGAAGACAGTACATTATTACATAAAATATTATGGAAAATAGTATGTTTTATTTTGTTGATCTTTTAAAGACTCTTTAAGCATCACTGCTATTAGGGTTAATGTAATAGAGCTCACCTGTCTCCCCTTTTCTGATAGAATTGGTACCTGTCACGTGTATTAGAAGAGGCTCAGCGCCTGTGGCTCAATCGGCTAAGGCGCCAGCCACGTACACCTAAGGTGGCGGGTTTGAATCCCCAGCCTGGACCTGCCAAACAACAATGATGGCTGCAACCAAAAAATGGCCAGGCATTGTGGCAGGCGCCTGTGGTCCCAGCTACTCGGGAGGCTGAGGCAGGAGACTCGCTTGAGCCCAGGAGTTGGAGGTTGCTGAGCTGTGATGCCATGGCACTCTACCCAGGGGGATAGCTTGAGGCTCTGTCTCAAGAAAAAAAAAAAAAAGGTGTATTAGAAAAACCATATTGGATCATTTGCTGCCTCAGTTTCCCACCCTCCCCCCCTCATATGCACATGTACACCTCTCAGTATGGCCAAGTGATTTAGTATAGAAGCTTTGGCATTTTATTTATCTTTCAAAAAAGATGAGTTTTGATGGGGTCTTCTAAACTACTTGAATTCAGACCCCTTTCCTGCAGACTTCCCATACCATCTGTGTCCTGAACCAAGATAGTCTAGCATTTGATGCCTTATTCTCTGTTAGAAGCAGTCACTCCCTCCAGATGGTACCCACTCTAGGATGTATGGCTTTTCTCTGTCACTTGACTTCCTTCTTGTTTCTTGTCCCCACGTTTAAACTGTTCTTTTCTGAATGCCCTTTTCCCCTCTTTTTGTTTTAATATACTCACACACTGTAAAAAAGAGAGCAGGGACTTAGGAATAGCTAGTGTGATGATACCCTGCTGACCTGGCCCCATAGGCACTACTCCTGTTTCTTGTGAGTAGGGAAATGACTGGAGATTATATTCAGTACCCTGCGAGCAGGCCTATCCCTTGGATAGGGTAATTAGGGCAGTGACCCTGGCTCCATAATTGTAGGGCAGGGGTGGGGATGCTGTACCTTACTCTTCTTTTTCAGACAATTAATATGTGGTCTCACCATTTGGGGCTATCATGATATCCCAAGAAACTAATGAAAAATAATGGTAGACTAGCTTTTTTCAAGGCTTTATCTCTGTCCTGGTTGAGTTTCCTTTATGCTCCCACTCCCCTATATAAGGCTTTATGACAGAGCATATTAAAAATAGAAAACTCTACTCCTTTATTCTTTTATTAAAGTCTTTTTCCTGCTCTTAACTCTAAGAGCTGCTCAGAACTGTGCTAGCTTGAAGCTTTTGGGGTGATCCTCCTCCACTTTGAAAAGGTGCTGAAATACAGTCCACCCCCACCCTCTTCCAGGCAGCTTCTGCCAATCCTTATTGTGCATCTGCTGTCCCCAGAACAAAGTGGACAGGATGTCCCTATAAACTTTGGGGGAACTATTGAAAGTTGTAGATTTAGGTTATATACAAAGTGCAAAATAAATATGAATATTGTGCTTTGAAGACACAGACAACACAACAAAGTTAATAATCACACAGGTCCTGAAGGTAAACTGCCTGGACCCTTGTTTGAAAGCAGTGTGATTTGGAACATATCACTTCACCTCACTGAATGTTAAACCCTCATCTCTAAATTGGAATATAAGCTCGGCGCCTGTGGCTCAATCAGCTAAGGCACCAGCCACGTACACCTAGGGTAGTGGGTTCGAATCCCCAGCCCAGGCCCGCCAAACAACAATGATGGCTGCAACCAAAAAATGGCTGGGTGTTGTGGCGGGCACCTGTGGTCCCAGCTACTTGGGAGGCGGAGGCAGGAGACTCTCTTGAGCCCAGGAGTTGGAGGTTGCTATGAGCTGTGTGTGATGCCATGGCACTCTACCCAGGGGGATAGCTTGAGTCTCCATCTCAAAAAAAAAAAA